>CABFWB010005718.1:15911-41401 GCA_902151455.1 Timema bartmani | reverse complement strand
AATTCGTACAGATTAAAGACAGTTTACATAGGACTACAATAGAGAAGGTTACTATTGCAGGAAGTTTATTATTATTGATGTTTTATATGGAGTGGGTAGTATGACTCTTGAGGGAAACCTTCGCGTGAAGCTTAAGATGGGGGGTGGGGGATTAGTATGTTGTAGCATGTTGCAATGTTACATGATGGACCTAATTTTATTTTATTTTCATTTTAAAATTAATGTCATAGTGGTTAATAATTAAAGTTTAATGTTGGCTGTATTGCGTTTTTTAGAATGAACTTGAAAAACACAGCTTTTGCTATAAAAAGATGAGGGAACATTACTTTTTCCTAACTTAGGCTTGCAATAGCTTTCATACTATAAGGTGTTCAGAGAGAAAAAAACAGGAACTGTAAGTAGAACGCAAAGTACACAAGAAAAGGGCTGATACATTTTATGAAAAGCTCCTTGAGGGAAATGACGACGAGACAGTTATCAGCTATGATTGTCAGAAGAACTTGGTACTGCCAAAAATACCCGTCCAGGAGGCTTATTACCGATGTCAATTCTACTTGTTTAACTTTACCATTTGTTAGGGTATTTCAACAATTAATCAAAATAAATAAAACTATTTTTACTAGGTATGGAAAGTAAATCAGTTTTCTAAAGGATATGTTCAAATCGCACCCGCATTACATCACAGGTTGTCTGGTTTAGATCTTGATGGAATCACCACAGTCCATCTGTTTTCTGACGGCTGTATTCGACAGAATAAAAATAAGACTGTTATATACATGCTTTCACACTGGTTGCTACTAGAGGCTCCCTCACAAGTAAGTTGTGATATGCTTCCCGAACGTGGGCCATTCTTTTATCCCAACCAATCGGATATTTGGCAATTTTGAACGACAGTTCAAGGCCAAAAGTGTAATTGTCAATCTGGAGGAATACCTGCAGGTTTTTGACAAGTTTTCAACTATCTTTCATATAGGTACAGATTGTAAAGTGAGCGATTGGAAACTTGTTTCAGATGAAGTATTGAACAAGCCAGCTAAGTGGAATTTTCAGTTTCAAAAAGCCAAAAAGATTGTTTTTAAACGAAGTAAAACTGGAAAATCTATCCTGGTTCAGGGTGAACCATTCTAAAATATTGAAGTTGGTGAGGTTAAAATGCTGTGCAAACAAGGAAAGACTTTTCGAAACACTCAGCTTAATGAGGTACAAAAAGGAGTGAGTTTGAAGCCTGCTAAAATCACAGACGTTAAACGTCTTCTTACACTCCACTTTGTTGAGGAGTGGTATGAAAAACCAAGGCTTCAATTTTACAATAACGTTTTTGCTGAGTAAATGAACCCAGTTACTTTTATGCCAGGAAATTTGGAAGAAGTAGAGATGGATTTTGAATTGATAGAAGATTATGCTCTTGAGGAGATTCGTTAATTTGTTTTGTATTGAACTTTTACGCATTTTTTTCTTTCAAAGGTGGACTTTATAACAATGCAATCTAATATTCCTTCATGACCTATAATTTTTCTATGTATTAATAAAGTCTTTTGTTCTAAGAAATATACTTTTTTAATTTAAATTTGTCACTAAAAACCCTATTCCCATGGATATAACAGGTTTTGTACCTTGATTCTAAAAGCAAATGGCCAACCATACAAACGCAAAACATGTTATCTCCAAAGTACAGATGCAAAACCTGTTAAATCCAAACTTAAACTTAAAATAATTATATTTTTACTGGAGTGATATTATACAGCTTTTGTTAGTTAAACAGAATAATTTTTCTTTAATTGTTGCTAAAAGTTTCTATAATTTATCATTGCCAGGTTAGTTGTTATAAGTTTTTTGCGATTATCCGAAAATTCTTTCAGGTGGAGTTAACGGGTTTTGCATATGAGCTATTTATATATAAGTACACCATACACCAAAACTTTATATTGATTTATTTTTAAACTGTAAGTTTTCCAGATAAAAACTAAACTTTGTTTTGTCCAACAATTATTGTTGAGTATAGGATAAAATAGAAAACCTAGGCCCAATTCATTTAAATAGTTTTGATCAAGAAATTTTAGTATCAATATAAAAAAATTCTAAATATAGATTTTAAGCTTAACTAAAAAGGTTCTTGAATAAAAAAATCCACGGTTTTAGTTTTAATAAATAACAAAATAAAACATCAATATTTTCAAACTAATCTGAATAAATAAAAGTGAGCCACTATCTTGCCCATAAGAATACCAAAAACCTTTCTTAACTGAACCAGTGTGACCGGTTACCTCTTACTACTTAGTTACTAAACCTCTCACAAAAACCGCTGTTAGATTAAAATATATTGGAGTTTATCTAACTCTTGCTATCTATGACTAAAAAGCAAATTGAAGCCATTTATTGAAAAGGGAATAAATTTCAATTAAAATAAGATTAAGGTGCGGTCGCATAGCTATTAATACTCAGTAAAAATGACTGATTTGCGACCGAAATTCTAGATGAACCAATAATGATAGATTTTTTTTTACTATGACAATATGGACATTTTTCTAAATTGCTAGTGAATTCTATGATTAATTTTTTTTCTATACTTTTAACTCAGGAACGGTCGAGGGGTGAGCGCAGCGCTCATTTTCGTTTTATATCACCAACAATTTTAGTCAGAGAATAGCTATCTCCATGTGCTGCTATCTAGCTGTTAATTAAGATGTTACGCGTGGGTTAACATCACTGATAGAAGCTAACTCCAACTCAGAGTCAAAGATATACCTCCACTTTCAGTGTGTGTTCCTCTAATAAACATTTAAAACTGAGTTTATAATGAGCGCAGAGCTTATTAGGATTAATAGGGCATGAAACGAAATCACACACGCATTGACGTAGTGTAAACAATGTATTTATTTAATATAATTTATGACAGAAAAACCTAACCAGTAATCAGACCAACGAACGACTAGTAGTAAGATACAGTTAAACCCGTATCACATGACACTAGCTCGTACTTGAAATCCAGTGTGCTAGCTAGCACTAGGTAGCACGTCATCATCTAGCGTCGTGTGAATCACAAAAAGTATACTGGTTCTGCCTCTTGATACTGGCTACCATACTAGTTGTAAAGATAGAACAGGCGCTATTTTCGTACTAGTTCCGACACTAGTCTGTGTAATTCGAGCAATCAATGCGCCCTGAAACTGTGTGTAAAGAAATGATAGAAATGGCGCCAACATGGTCATCGGATGTGATTTTGTTGTTAGCAGAAAATTATTCTAAACATCCTTGTTTATATAATATCAAATTGCCATAATGTGACAATATATTTAACTAAAAATATGTCATCTAAAAACAGCAAACTGTGTTCCAGACTCAATTTTAATCTAAATAAACTTGATAGCATACCAACCTTGGGTGGTTGCTTTTTCTAGAATATAAAGTGTGCGTAGGCCTAAAAAAGAACATGTTTGTGTCAAGGATACTGTACTTGGACACCCATGGGCTTAGGGTCCTTTGACCACATCGTAAATAAATGAATACAAATTTGGGGAGATACTAAACGTTAGAGTCACCCCGAATGTATCATTTTTAGTATCCCATGACCATTATTTTGTCTTTCCATCCAGTCCCGTGTCCATATTATTTTCCTACGCTCCCTCTCATAATTTTCAATATCATTATTAATAATTAATGCAGCTGCTGCATCCAAAATTAATAACTGACGTTCCATAAATATTTGCACTAGAACCTAGTACCAAACTAGCAGCGTGTGAATACTCTAGTTCCGTTTCTATTGTACTAGCTAGTATACAGATATATAGGCGCTAACTAGCACACTTGATTTATAGTACAAGCAAGTGTCGTGTGATAGTAGCTTTACAGTGAGTAAGAAGTAGAGAGAGCCAACATAACACAAACTTTGCAAAGTTGCCAATATAATCATATTAATACCTCCTCTCAATTCTGCAAAGATTAAGACAAGGAGAGAGCAAAGAACATTTCAAATATAACAAGGTAAAAGCTTTATCAACACACTTTTGTATTCCAATACTTATTTACAAATTCTAATCAAATTTCTGTAACATTTAATAGATTTCTTAAGTACTCATATTTACTTATTGCTAATATTTTTGCCATTATGTCTGCTACTTGTTCATCAGTAGCTACATACTGTTATTTAAAATCACCATTACTAATTAAATCTCTCACAAAGTGATGTCTCACATCAATATGTTTGGACCTCTTCGTCTCATAGGTTTGTGCTATTTTCATACAAGATTGGTTGTCTTCCAAGACAATAACTGGCTATACACAATCAAGACATTCATCAAATAACTGGACTAAAAACTTACATTCAGACATTCCAGCAGAAAAAGTCAATTACTCAGTTTCACTACTAGAGAGAGCCACAACATTTTGTTTTTGGAACACCATGACACAACATTATCCTTTAATTTAACAAAACCTGTAACACTTTTCATATCAATAGGATCACTAGCATAGTCTGAATCAACAAAAGCTTTAACATTTATATCTGAACAAATATTATATTTAACATACTTCAAACCAAAATTACTAGTATATTTGAGATAACGAACAATATTCTTAAGATAATTCCAATGAGTTTCATTATAACAATTTTGAAACCTTCCAAAATAATATACTGCAAAACAAAGATCTGGCCTTGACCCTAACATCAAATACATTAAACTACCAATCAATTCTTTAAATGGCACTTTATAACTCTTTTCCTCTGAGACCTTTTGTAAGTTCAATTTTGGTTGTACAGGTATTTTTGATATTTTACAATCATTCATCCTAAAATGATTTACAGCTTTGTCAATAAGATTCTTTTGACTAATTAATATATTACCCTCTTTCTTTTAAATTTCAAGACCTAAAAATACCAATCTACCAGCAGAAGTTAAATCCCTAATGTCAAGAAAATTCATTAACGTACCCTTTACACTATTAACATCATCAATTGAGCTTGATAAAATAATAAAATCACCAACCCAAATCAAAATATATGTAGAATCATTCAAGTATAAACATGGATCAACCTTGGATCTTTGAAAATTTAACTCAATAAACAATCGGTTAACACTGTCGTTCCAGCACTTAGGGCTTTGTCTCAAACCATATAGGGCTTTCACCACTTTACACACTTAACCATTTTTTATGTGTAAACCATCAGGAGGGTAAAGATACACAACTTCTTTTAATTCACTTTTTAGTAAAGCTGATTTTACATCTAACTGATGAATGAATAAATCATGCTGAACAACAACAGCCAATAGTGCTCTAAGGGCCGGTCTTATGACTCCTGGATAAATATTAATCTGGTAGATAAATATTTCTATCTGGTGGATAAGTTAAAAGTGCGTCTTGTGACTGCAAGATAGCATTTATCTGCCAGATCAAATGTATTTATCCATCACATTTTTATCGGGAGGTTTAAGTACCTGATAGCTTTGATCTGAAATTTAAAATGGTTGTTGCCATAGTGACGCGCTGTTTAGCTAATACAGTTAAATTAGCCCCTCATTCCCCACCCTCTTAACCCCTATTTCACCCATGTATACTCTAAAATTTTGGTAAATATGCTTGCCAAATACATGATGATACATGTGCTTAGAATGCATAAACATAATCAAATATTTATCTAATTATTGCATAGCTTAAACCTTCTTATTTATACGATTATTTCACATGTATTATTTGCATTTATTTTATTTTATTATACTTGAGCTATACTAGCCTAGTAAATAATCATTATGATTGATTCTTAAATATTTGTTCAACAGCTGGCACACTGTTTTGCTTGCGATAAGTATTCAGAAAGCCCTGAGTTGTAAATACCCTAGTTCATTGGCCAATGTTTGTTGGCGAGGGGCAAGTGGGATTGTTGCAATCCCATAGACATTGGTAAAGGTCATTAGAACTTTTCTAGCTTTGCCTGCTGTTTTCAAGCAGCAGGTCCTGAGCTTCATAAGCTGGGTAGGTAGAAGACTCTTTTGGAAGGATAATTATTTAAAACACAATATTCTTGAATTAGGAACAAATATTAGTTTACAAATTTAATAATATATAGATACATTATACATGTATATTTATTCACAATTTAAACATTACTATTTACACAGTTTGCACAAACAACAGTGAATATAGAAACTAGTCCATATAATTATGGGTATGTGGCGCAGGGCTAGCATACCCAGATAATACGCCACTGATAAGCACTCGTAGCCAGTTGTTGTAAATATACTATAGTTTTGGACTGAGGAAGTTATTCGTAATTGAAAGATTTAGACATGATGGTAATAGATATAATATGCCATTAGAAAATGAACTCAGCCTAGCGCCACCATTACATGTTTGAGAGTCAGGAAACGGAAATGAAAGAGAGAGCAAAGACTAACAAAACAAACAGCCTTCTGGCTGACTTCATAACAGGTGTAAAACAGAAAGAGATACCCGAAAGTTTCTTTTTCTCTAACACAATGGTTTGGAGGTAACTGCTAAAAATTTTTAGCCACAGATGTCCATCCAGTTATATTATAGAGATCAATGACCCGTTAATACTCTAGAACTAGTACAATGTAATTTCTGTCAAAAGAAAATAACCGCAAGAGTACGTCTAGATGTGCAACCTGCATTGTTCCTATCTTCAGGGAACACACGGTCACAATCTGCTGTCAGTGCTCTGGTCAAGGTCAATTTAATGATGAAGATGCAGAGTGAATGAATGAAAAAAAACATTATAAGGCCCTTTATCAGAAAATAGGTTATTTTAGGTTATAAAATATTATTTTGTTATTATATCAGATTTGTTTGAAAAGGTCAGAATAAGAAATTATGTTAATGACAATCATTCTGGATTTGAATGACACCTAACTCAATAATATGTAATTCTTTAAAATAAAATATGTAACTTTATTACTATACAAAAATCTTTTGTTAGTACATAATTTTTTTTTAATGTTCATGGTCTAATGAATAAAATATTTCAATGATTTCAGTGAAAATAAAGTATAAAAAATATTACTATGAATAAAAAATAAAATGAAAAACATGAAGATCTAAACTAAAAACTACACAATTTGATGGGTGAGCGCTGCGCTCACCCTCAACCGATGACATGACACGGGGGACCTCAACTGGTCATTTTTTAAAATGGTTGGATTTAAAAAAAAATACAATCTTAAGTTTTGTGTGCAATTTACAAATATAATATTTAATCACGTAAACCTATTCTCTGGGCTATAAATCGGTCATTAGTTACATAAATTTTGGTTTATTACATGATAAGGGTGACAACACCCACCACACCTACTCAAGCCAAGAGAGAGGGAAAGTTTCTCTGTAGAACCTAAGATAGATTCAGTCGGTAGTTATCCTATTGTTCGCTTGACAGGACAACACTAATAGCCTTGAAACTTGTCCAGAGGACCAGTTAAAATATTTCAGATGTATTTTTTTTCTGAGCCTTAAAAAAAATCTTTGCAAGCTAGAAAGTGAACCTATATCAACATTATTTCATAAAATATATCATTTAAAATATTTGTTTTTCAATGGGGATATTTAATGTGCATTTTATCAAAACAAGGATTATATCAGCACATGACTTACAAACTATCTTTTAGCTATGATATACATGACAGTTTACTAAAGTTAAATTACCAACTTTACCTGGAACTAAAACCAGGACCCTTAGCATAGTAAGCACACATGCGGTAAAATATAAAGAGAAATGTATTATGTAAAATATGATTAAACACTTTAAATAAATGTTAAAAAAAAATGATCAAAGCATAGCTGTGGTAAAATAATATTCAATACCAAAATTGGATTCAATTTGAATGTTGCGCAATTTGATGCATCGCACCTTATGATGACTCTCGAGACACAAAGTATTAAATTATTTACATTTATTTTGTATTGAAAATTAAATATTTTTTCTAAAAACAATTATTTTTATGATTTTATAATAATTAACTTTTTGGGGTCAGCGTAGCCTTTCAAATTGTTCGGAAACCATGCTATCCACCAAGTAGACCAGGGTTGGACTGGGCCTCCATAAGGGCGCGAAATTTGGATATTTAGAGGGTGTAAAATATGTTGAAGAACCCAAAAATGTTTACATATTTACTGTAAAATAACTATACAAGTGCTGGTAGAATTCAATAATATTCATTAATAATAAATATTAGTAGTCAAGGCCATAGCCAGCCAGTAATTTCAGGGGGAGTTAGGTGGGCACATACCCCAATTGCTGGAGGCTGGAAAAAATTCTAAGTGATAAACAGTTCTAGAAGCTATCTGAAGTGTTCTTTTATGGTAACATAACCCCCTAACTGCCGAAGGTTAGGAACAATATATATATTTAAACACCTCTAGGAGCTATCTAAAATGTTTTTTATGGCAACATAACACCCTAACTGCCAGAGTCTAGGGCAAATTCTATATATTAAACACATATAGAAGCTCTCTGAAGTGCTTTTTACAGTTACACAGCCCCCAATTTGTACTTGTACATTAATTTTGATATTATTTGAACCATAAAATTAATAAAGAATTATATATTTTGTAAATAAAGTTTTGAGGGAGTTTAAACCTCCGTACCCCCCTCCCCGACTACGGCCTTGTTAATAGTTACTGCAAGGACTTCCAAAATAATATTATTTTTATTTTCCCCATGTGGCTCAAAGCATTGTTTAATATTGTGAATTTTATATATGTTTTAATAAATATAGTATAAAGAAAAATTCATGGGCTATGTGAATTTTATTTCACAAAAGTGAAAAAACATCTAGCATTTAAGCAACAAATTGTACAAGATATCTTTAGCAAGGATCCTCGGAATATTTGGATACAGCCTGTCTCAACAACACCCATCCTGACCAAACTAGGTTTGTCTTGAAAAAAAGGAAGAGTAGACATCACATACCCAATTACCTCAACTAAACCTGACTTGTATCAGTGCTGAATACAAGTCCCTTCAAAACAGGCACATTCCAAAATAAATTTTAATTTTCACGCTAAGGCTAAGCTTTTAAACATTTTAAATTTTAAAATTATTAAATGAATTGAACTTTACATAATCAAATACTGAGATCGTAACCCCTTGCCCCTTCCTGGAATAAGTTTTGATCACAACGTTTTCTCTCTCCCCTTTTCCATTTCTAATTTCTCTAATGAACTTACTGTGACTATTAATATTAAATGGACATAACCCATTTTATTATGTTATGAATGGGATTTATTACATTGGCCTTTCCTTAATATAATTATTATTAGCTTCACATCACCCAATGAAACTACTGTTTACTTGTCGTATGTACAAAAAAAAAAGGTATGGTAGTCGAAAGGTTAGAAAAAAATGATGATTTTTGGAAAATTGAAATGGAATCAAAATTAACTAGATTTAATTTAAATTACATATTGCTAGAGCTAATGGATTTCTTTCTACTTCCCTCCATTCATCTCTAGTAATATAAATTTCATAAATTGGAACATGTAAAGCAGATCCGAGTTTCCAAGCTGTCAGCAATTGGTTCAAATACCATTTTATTAATNCATTGTATATTATTTTATGCGTGTTCTTATGTGGAGTGGTGATGATACAATGTACATTATTCCGTTCAGAAATCTTACGAGTTTATAGAAAGAGAGAGAAAGTCTGTGCGGTGCGCCGTACCATTTATTTTTATCATACCCATTTATTTGGATCTAAATATCTCTTGAATACTTCTTGAGAAGTTATGCACATTAAATTCATATCACAATTACTACTTTACTAATCACCTACAAATAAAAATAATCAAAAATACATTGCAATATGTGAATAAGGCATATTTTCATCTTTAACTTTGCTCCTATATATAACTACTTGATGGAATATTAATACATCCTTAATAATGTGTTACTTCACTGAAGGTATATCGTTTTGCGTAACTAAACACTAAGAACAACTGTTTGTCAGAACAGCATGATTTTAGTAATAAAGACGGTAATGACAAAGAAGGGACGGTGTTGACAAAGGAGGGATGGTAGACAGTGGTAAAAAAAATATATATTAAAGTTATATTTTATATCTTTATGTTTAAGTTGGATGTTTTCACAAAATAATATTATACTTAAAGGCAACATGAAATAAGATTCTGTTATTTATATTAGGCCTGGTAAAAATATCAATAAGAATGGCTAAAGCATTTAAATAAATTGACAAGTTATGCAGATTTTCTATTAAAACACAATATTAAATTCCTTGATACCATAAAAATACTGTGTTGTGGGGGCATCCCTTTTTGCAGAACTCTAATTTTTTAGCTTTAATTATCTGCATGATTGGAATGAGATAGGCCCATATAGCACATGCGATTATCAGAAACTGTACTGAATGAAATATATCTTACATTATCATCTTGAGGATTATTTGTATCAGTGTGGTTTGTGATTTTGTGATACAAAACCCCAGTATGTAGTGATATCTGAGATTTATATCCACCAAAATGAACACTTGAATTTCAGAGTTGTATTTTGCCTGATAATTTTCAGAAAAGTCAATGTTAAGTATGCAAGAATCATCAGCAAGTGTTTCCTTCACTTTCCTGATGTCTGTGTTGATGTTGTGAATTGTGATTTAAGGATGCATTTGATTCATCTAAATTAGTTCACTTACTGTGCACTGCATTCGACCTTCATTTTCCCAGTTACTTTAAATTTGATTGGTTAATTTTTTCTATCAATTCTGTGGTCTCTTTTTCGGACCCAGTGATAATAAAATATTGGCTCCTTTACTGTTTCTGCGTTGAGAAGGGGTTTTCTGTATTTTCAGACTGCACACCAGCCTCTACATGCAATTTACTTTTCTTGTATCACATGACATTATTATTGGCTATTATTGACTCAGTTTTATGGATACTGATAAGGATTGTAGTTTGGATGAAATTCAATTACATTAGCATGAAGAATGTTAGTGGATTTAAACCAAGCCAGGGTCGACAGATTTTTACTGAGCGATATAAATCGGTAGTACAGCTTCCTTCAGAGGTGAAGTAAAGCCATTGGTCCCATGTCGATTGTGGCATGTAAAAGAACCCTGAAAGGTATGTAAAAATACTTTTCTCGGCAAAATTGATAGGCCCTTTCACTTTCACTCATATAAATTGTGTGCTGATAAAATCACCCAAGTCAGAAAGTCCATGTTAAATACCTCAAATTAATAAAAGTAAATAAAAGCATTAAGAGAAAATCACTTCTGGGAAATTGCCTTAGAAGACCAAGCTGTCATTTTAACACTAAATACAATGACTGTTTTAGCACTTTTGCAGGTGTTCATTGTTGTTGATTACAAAAAAAAAAGGAAAAGTTATATTTGTCGAGGATACCACCTATCGGACATAAATAATTTACTTCAAAGACCAATAATGCGAGTCTAATTGTTAGATTATGTTAGTTTAAGAACATATTTGTTTTTTATTTTGGCACCACGTCTTACTACCTTCTCGGGTTAGAATGTTGAGTTTTTTTCTTTAAAGAGGACAAAATATATAGACTACCAATGTGTTTTAAAGCTACAGCTTGTCTGGAATATCATCATCATGGAACCCATCCAGCTTGCCAGGTAAGGTGTTTGAGAAATGACCCTTGCCAACGCTGTCTGGCCATGTTAACCTGCAGGAAATAACCTGAAAATCGAAGGGGGCCAATGGCTTCTAGTGAATGAGCCCCTTTAGGAGGGTGATGGTTCCGCAGTAGAGGAAATGCCAGAGGATTCCATCAGGTAGTGTCTGTACCCCAGAGGGCAGCAATCACAGGCGTATGTTCCCTATGTTAAGGGCAGCCTTCCAGATTCCCGTAAAGGTTTTGACATCATTATGTCAAAGGCTAAGGAAGTATACCCCAAAAGAAAATCTTCCTTGGCATTAGGCCTAGCAAGCCAGCAAAAGAATAACTCTAAATTACTTCCAACAATAAAACGGGTATTGGAAAACGTAAAGTCTGAAATATATTTCTCTAATTAGGGGTAATTTATAAACCATAATAGTAAGTCTTATTCTTTGAATTTTAATTGACGGCAAGAAATAAACATTTTTAGAATTTTATTCATATTATTAGATTTTAAAAACAAAGAAGGTGAAATAATTTTTTTTTACCTATTGGTCTCATAGTCATTGAAATGTTTGCCCTTCAAATTAACCCGTATTTTCAATACAGGCAGTATTTATTTCTCTCAGACTCTTTTTAGTTTTTTAAATGAATGGCATGGTCTGATGTAAACAGTTTTTTGCTGTATTAATTGGGTTGAAGTTTAATGTGAAGCAAACAACCAGCTAAAACAAGTTTTAACCCTGAGAATGTATGTATATTATTGATTTTAAAATCGACAGAAGAGAAAGTGAGATCAACCTGATAATTAAAAAGTCTGAACACAACATGGAGTGATTCTTGAATAGTACATCAATGGCAGGTTCAAAGGGTCATATGTCACAAAACAGATATGACCATTTCATTTGTCATGTCATTTTCTCAGTACTAATCCTATATAATTGAGTTAAGCCTATTTTAAATGTGTTTATGTTTAACCCTTTGAGTGCCAACATCGCTCAGAGCAAAGGCAAAATATTTGCTAAAATTACCAGCGTCGCTCACAGCAATCTCATGTTTTCGAGCTCTTAGTTCAGTATTAAGTCAACAGAAAGGGTAGATTTTATTTATTCCACTGCATTATCGAGTGTTAAAGCTACTTTTAATTGTCTTTGCACTTAAGAGTTTCGATATATCTAGCGTGATAATTATTTTCTAAATGTATGAGTTTTATCTTTGGCCTTGTTTGTAAATATGGTTAGTAAGAAAAAAGCTGTGATTCAAGACACAGAAATACTTGCAATATTTATTGATAGCTCAAGTGAGAGTGAAAAGTTTGTTAGTGATTATGAATTGGTAAATAATGAAACTGAACAGGAATTATATTCTAGTGAAAGTGAAAGATAGGAACAAGGAGTGGCAGATGAGAGTGATAAGGAGAGTGTGAATACAAGTGATTCCTATAGGGATGAAATAAATCTTGAAGATCAGGATAATAATCCACCCCAACCTCTTCATATTCATTGATGTCCTCCCCACCCGCTCCCCTTCTGATTCCAAGCCAATTATTTATTTAGATTTTATTTTACTATAACCCTGGTTAAAGTTGATGGTCACTGAAACAGCTGCTATACATAACCCAATTTAAGTGTAAGATCTTAAGTTTTTTATTTGGTAAACTTTGTTATTTACTCAGTTTTTTATGTTCTTTTCACTGATTTATTCTTATTTCAAGCTATTTGAATTTTCAAAGCTTAAAAATTAATGTTAAATAATAATGTTAATTTTTTAAAATATCTTGGCTATATTTAAAAATTAAAAAAAGTATATGTATAATTATATAATTGGATTGGCAAGCATGTTAGCTAGTTTATTTAAAAATTTGAGTGCAAGAAGTTCAAAGACTAATAAGTTATTAAAATTTAAATAAAATCCTGTTTTGCCCCTTTTTTGATTGGCTGGTGGGTGTTGGGACCTTCACAACAGTACGGCTGGTGGTATGCGTGCAGTTCCAGACATCGTCTATCTCTCTTCACAGATATTAGCCTGGTGAGCCCCTCACAACGCAAAGCCATGATGTGCGCATGCACCATGATGTGCGCATGCACCATGATGGGAATGATCCCTACACATGAGATTTGGATTCATGTCCAGGGCACACATATGCGTGGATTGCCCCCCCCCGTAAGTTCTCACAGCACAGTCAAAGCACATCCTCCAAAACTGGGTTTCCTGGGCAGCAGGCTGGTTATATGCTGCTCGGCCAGCATGGCTTGACTTCCAAGCCTGTTTTGCACTCAAAGCAGTGTGGCTACACCTCCCTTTTCCCCTGCTAAGTTGCAGCTATCTAGCAAGCCAAGACGATTAATCCGATACAACAAACATATGGGACAGGTATGAATCCACCTTGGCCTTTCAGTTCAACTGATTTTTCAAATAAACAATTGAAAAGTAAGAGACAAGTATGGGTATCCAACTCAGGCAACACTGCCTGGAAGAATTCAATGGAATTTTGAGGCACCAAATTCACATGAAATAATTAACTAGATTTCTGTTGTTTATTAATGTTGATTAACATTATATTTTAACTAAAAAAAATGCTCATTACATTTAAAAGAAAATACAGCCTTAAAAAACAGTAAAACAAAGCAAAAAAATAGCCTTTTATGCATGTGTGCTGTGACTGCAGCAAGATCGCTTGCATAAAAGAGAGATATTTGGGCAGTCAGTGGGCCCCAAGAAGTGGGAGCCTAGAGTAAACTGCTCCAGTGCCCCCCCCCCTTCCACTTTATGGGCACCCATGAACACAGGACCTTTATCAATATTGATTCATTTAATTTCACCAAACTTTTTTTTTTACCATGCAATGGGTTTTAAAGTGAGGCATATTTTATTTCATTTTATTTCAGTTATTTTACTTATTCATTTTCTGTCCAATAAAACAAAATTAAAATATCGTGTCAAGAAATTATCATAATATTTAAAATAGTCACCTGCCATGTTAACTATTTATTTTTTGCCAGCACAATAGACTTGTTCTCTTAGCCTGATCTTACAATGTCATTTTATTCTATTTGTTAGGGCTTAACATAAGGTTAAGACATAGCCACTACTACGTTACAAGTTTCCGTTAGTTCTAGCGTCATGGTAAAAGTGTTCATAAAGTTAATGCGATGTCTACTTTATGGTTAGCATATACAGTGTCCCCATTAACTTCAAAACATTCCAACATATTGTTTTATGGCAGTTGTTATAAATAAAGTAAGGCCACATTTTTCTCTTTTGAAATCAATGGGCAATTATTTAGGGATTATATTTTGGTTCACCTATAAATTAAACAGGTATTTCACTAATGAACACTCACAGCTTTACTATCTTATAATTATTAATTTCAAGGAATAGAGTAATTATCTATTTGGGCTTGGCATACTTGACATTACACAAATCTACCATGCTATCAATCTGGGTTTGATTCCGCACTCAACCTCTTTTTATTTTAACTATTTTTTAAAGAAATAACTACCAGTTTTCCTACAAGATGTTATGTGAATTTTATTTATTTTATTTGATGGGACTTTTTAATTTATTCAATAGCTTGGATTCCAATATTTCATTTTGACAAGTTTTTATTATAACCTAAGTCGCCATTCGACTAGTAGTCTTCTATTTTATTTTGGTTTAGCCTTCCAGGATCTTCCTTACCATTGAATAAATGCATTTATTTTTAGCGGTTTCACATTATTGTGTGTTTAATATAAAGATATCATCCCTTGAGAGCTCCTCGGGGCTGGTGTGGGATAGTGTTCATTCTGTAGTTAACTTTTCTGAATATTAAAAAAAAAATTATATATATATATATACACAATTGTTGAATAAAATGTCTTATAAGCAACAACATAAACATGAACAGAGGAATTCTACTTTAATTAGTTTTCTTTGCTACTCCTTAACTACAAAGACGTTGAATAACTAACTTAGAATATAGTGGTTCAAAATAATCCAATTAAAAGTTTTGTAACAAATATTGTGCTCCAAGAAGCTTAGCAATAAGAACTAATGAAAGGTATCCATCCGTAGCTTGACAAGCAAATCAAAATAGTAATGTATAATATAAAATCAAGTTTAATAAATGGTTAGTCTTTACAAACAGTTAAGTTGTGAATACTTTGATGTGACATTGTAAGATTGGACAGACTGTACATCAAATATATCTGGCCTGTGCAGTCTAGTAATAATAAGTTTACTTTAACCATTGTGGTGCTATTGGTGTTTCATGTATTGTATTCTAATATAAGTTAATGTTTATAATGTTTTTAATATGCTCTTTATATTTATTTTGATTGACAAAATCTGCATGGTATAATCTTGTTAACTAATTGCAATAATTTAAAGGTTATATTGGACCATTTTTTTTAAAGCACTTCATCCTACTATCCGTTTGGGTCATACACCTAGGTACTAATTACACTAGTGGTTTATAGATGAGGAAGATTCAATAGAGAGGAAGTGCACCCTCATTTATGTGGAGGGAGTGTGGAAAACCATATAGGAAAAAACCACCCTCAGTGCACCCAACCGAGATTGAACTCCTATCTCCCCGTCTTTGACAGTCTAATCCAACACGAGATTAGCGCGTTAGACCATGCGGCCACCTAAGCGGGTATAGTGGACTATAATTTTATATAAAATTTCAAGTATTAGTTTTCATTGAGAGAGATCACTTGAAGGAATTAAATAAAATGCCCAGAAATAAGTTTAAAATGAAATATTTAGCTACCATGCTAATTTGATGAGCTATTTAATTTATTGTTTATGCATTTGGAGTCCTACTTCATTTTATGTGAAAACTCTCTTTAAACTAGAAATTGATTTATATTATTATATGTATTTTTATCAACAAACTACTTAAAATATTTTTAAAAGTTTGACTTGAAATTAGTAAACTTTAATTAATGATTTGAACACATTTTCTATACAATTTCAATAAAACCACTTTTGAATGAAAGTGACAATATTTTATTCTTAAATTTATCGATTGTTTCTAACACAATAACTAGAGTTTTTTTTTTTTTGTAATATAAGTTTTAAATTTAAGTGAATATATTTCACACTACAATTCATAATTATACTGATCCAATTAATAATATTTATACCAGTAATACCTAGTTTTACCTAAATTTTATTAATTACTCATATTCCATTCAAGATTTTCCCTATTTAATTTGAAACCATTCATAATAAAAAAAATCACCATTTACACACCCCTAATGACGAGGTTTACTGCTGTGAAGTTGTATAACATTTTTTCCCAAAAACATGGAATTAAATTTATACTCATATATAAGAACAAAACTCTGTCACAATCTTTCCTGATCTATAAGAGATTATAGATACATAATTCATCAAGTTCGGCAAAATGGCTGATTGGCCCAAAACTAACTTTTTATGACTATTTTATTATATCAACCAAAACACCATATTGTGTTTTTTAAATAAAGCTGACATTACACAACTAAAGGATACATACATGATCATTTGTAACAAGTGGCTTAGGCACAAGCACACCAGCCGTTAATAATTTCCAACAAATCATAAATATTTTTTAGCTCATAAGTCACATAATAAATACTCATCTTGTTTTCCAAGAAAGAAATGTATGATACACTTGTAAAATATTTAAAATATGAAAAGTTTTATATTAGTGGTTTATAAATTAAACTAACATTGAGAATAAATAATAAAAAAATAAAACATACAACATTATAGTTCATATTTGTCTAAATGATTTGAATTGTTTTAAAGTAATAAGCATAAGCTTTAATTAGACATCAAAATTAACAATATTGGTTTATAAATAATAAGGTATGAATATTTTAAGTAATTACAGCCCAAATAAGAGCAACTCTTTTTGCAAGAAATATATTTTTTCAAAATGGCAACATGATTATGCAAAAAAGAAAAAAAAGAAGCTCTTAACTTGTCTATTCTTATAGTTGAAAAAGTTAAAAAGAAAATATGAAATATAAGAATACAGTTCAGTGATATTTTCAAAATGGGCGATTTCATGTGGAGTAAGCAAAAAGTGACTTAGTTCCCACCATGTATTAGTTTGTTCATTTGAAACATATGATCACCATAGAACTACTCTGAATACTTCCTTAAAATCAAGGATCTTAATTGATCATTATCTTAAATTTAATATTATAAAATACATCTATTAATATTTAAGGTAAGGTTGAATAAAACACAAATTAATATAGTAAAATAAGTGATCTTGAGAAAACTTTGTTGCTATAAACATGATGTGGTCAATATTAAATCATATTAAAGCTAACAGCTTAGACATTAAAATACCATTGAAAAAATATCATGAAACAACTAATTTTATAGCTAAACTTAATCCATGTAGTCAAAAATAATTAGCAACTTGTTTAAGAGGATAAAAACCAATACTACTGGCGTGGTCTTGGCTTGACTTACATTTATATGAAAATAGATCTAGTGATTTTAAGACCTTTTAGATGGGTTTCTTCTTCTTCTCATGCAATTCAACAAGCAACTGTACTCAATACCGATTGAATACAACTGTTACACATTTACTTTGTCTTTTTAAGCTACGGCAATTTTAACAAATATACACAACAGTTAAATAACAAACTAAAGGAAAACTCTATTGTAATATTATTTAAATTTAAATGATACTAAAATACTATTTTATTAATAGACATATAAGAATTTGTTGTTACTAATGGCAGTAAGTTTGTTCAAAATTAATTTTGCCTTCAAGAAAAATAAAAATAAAATAAAAAATAATACAGCACACATACATTGTTTAGCCTTTTATGAGTTAAATTCTGGATTTTTACGCAAAATAACAAATCCCTCCATTATAGGTGTCAAAGGAATGTATTCTTCAGTCGCAAGTTCAGCCCTCTCACCAAATGCCAAAAGGACAGGAGTAGTATGTGTTTGGAAACCTGTAATGGTTTTAGGTTTCCCAGCTTGTCCAACCACATCTAATGCCTGAAAATACAACAGTATAAAAGAAATTACTTTTGTAAGTCATAATTTTATTTATTAATCATCAAACTTAAGAAATTACAGTAATTTTATTCAATAATTTCATTGACTATTTACTTATGATTTTTTTTTCAATTCCCGCCAATAAAAGACCATGTATGTCTATTGTAACAAGTAGATTATAAAACTTAATTAAAAACGTTATCTATGCATACACCATATTACCCTTTGATTTAGTGTACCTATGCTCCCTCCACCACTGAGCTAACCAGGTTTGTACTGTATCCAGGGTCATATATTACTCGTGGACACAGGATATACCTATATAGCTCAGTGGTAAAGAATTGGCATGTTAAGCTAAAGGTACTTTTTTTGATTCCCATGTCCAAGGGACATTTTTCAAGGCATGTATGATTTTTTTATTTTTTTTTAAATAACAAATATAGTCTGTACCAAATGTTAATTCAAATATATCGTTTATGTTTTGGAGTTAGTTTTCTTATTCGTTGATCACACATTTTAGTTCTGATAGATTCAATCAATTAGAGAAGGCATAGCTTTTATTATGCTCTCACTTTAATGCAACATGATAATCAATTAATTAAATAATCTTTTACCAATCCAACACGAACAGGTACAGGAAGAGGGTTCAGTTCTTCATCAAAGGTAACAAGCATGCGAGGCTGCATCGCTGCTGCCAAGGTAAACAGCAAATAGTGGGATTTTCCTAAAATAGCTGAAAATCAAAATAAACAAAAACGTAAAATACCTAAATATTAATAAACGAGCTGCAATAATCTTGAGCAAAGAGAGTACAAATTAAAATAATGAAGTTTAGGGATTTAAGGTCAAAAACAAAATTTAATCAAACCTGATTCTAGCAAACATTGACTAAACTTTGAAAATGAACAGTGGTAATGTAAAATACTAGTGTTATGTAGTAGAGTTGATTTAGAAATCGTATGATGAGCTAAAATTATGTATGTCAAAAACATTTCTTAAGGTAATTCGTCCAGCAAGCTTCTCCTAGAATGAATAGGCTATAACATGGTTATTTAGTAATTTAGAACATGAATGGTCACTGCATGTGCTCACCCGGGAGTTGTGGTCTTGGGTTTGAATCCTGGTTACTAAGATTAATAGAATATTAATAATTTAAAATAATGAACTTATTAAACGTGTCGCAAAGTATTTATTGTACTGAATACTATTAGGCCTATATTTACAGAATGTGTTCTTAGAAAAAAAAAGTATCACTAGGCAATCTAATGAAATAATTTAAGTGGTGAAAGTTTAAGGGTTCTTTTATTATTCTTTTAGCACCGAGTTCTTAGTATCCGTTCGTGGTATATTCACAATCACATGTACTAATTACGCTAATTAGTTAGGGATTTAGGAAAGCTGAATTTAGAGGAAGTGCACTCGCATTTGCGTAGAGAGAGTGGGAAACAATTTATAATAAAACTACCCTCTATACACCTGACTGAGATTGAACCCTGATCTCCCTGTCTTTAATGATCTAGTCTATGACGAGAGTGACGCCTTAGAGATCATGCTAGCACCAGAGCAGGTTTTAGAGTTCTTTATTTGTAGTAACAAAAAGTGTTACTTTTCTTTGTTATTATTATAATAGTTAACAGAGCTCATGTTTGGCATTTTAAAAACCGGCCGAAAAGCTTTAAAATGTTTGAATGCCATTTAGGTCAAGTGGCCTACAAGACTTGGACCAACTGGTCGACAAGCTTATGCATAAGAAGGCAAAGTGATCAACAGCCAACTGGTTGACCAAATAAATAAAAATATTTCAAAGATTGAGTGTGTCAAGTGATAAACACGTTTAGGACCATGTGATAAAATAAACAACTGTTTGACTTGAGAGGACCTACTGGTATACAAAAGTCAAGATGGATTGACCAAATGACCAAAGAGTTAATACATTACAAACAATGTGTTCGACAACAAAATCGTAAACGAAAAATAACAAGTAAAGTCTATGAAATATTATTTTTTAATAAAATTTACAACTCTAATAAATACCCACATTTGTGGTCACATGGTCCAATACGTCATTCACATTCCTTATTCTGCGTATAGCTCAAATGGGGAGTGAGAGCTAAGGAAAAAAAAACCCAAACAATTTAGTGGAATTTTTTTGCACCGCGTCTTACTACCCGTTCAGTTATACGCTAATTTTGTGGATTAAAATCATCATTAGTAGTGCATCAATTTTCTTAAGTTGGTCTTTTTGGGTTAACCAGTTGGCTGTTGATCATTTTGTCCGCATACGCATGAGTTCAACCAGTTGGTACAAGACATGTCCTACTCGTGTAACCAGGCCCCGGAACATCAAACAATAGTAGATTATGAACCAGTGGTAACAAGGCCCCGGGACATCTAATAATGGAATATTATGAACCACTAGTAACAAGGACCCGGGACATAAAAAAATAGAATATTATGAACCACTGGTAGCCAGGTATCGGGATATCAAATGGAATATTTTCAACCAGTGGTAACAAGGCCCCGGGACATGAAACAATATAATATTATGAACTACTGGTAACAAGGCCCTGGGATATGAAACAATATAATATTATGAACCACTGGTAACAAGGCCCTTGGGACATGAAACAATAGAATATTATGAACCACTGGTAACAAGGCCCTGGGACATGAAACAATAGAATATTATGAACCACTAGTAACAAGGACCCGGGATATAAAAAAATAGAATATTATGAACCAATAGTAACCAGGCACCGGGATATCAAATGGAATATTTTCAACCAGTGCTAACAAGGCCCCGGGACATGAAACAATAGAATATTATGAACCACTGGTAACAAGGCCCAGGGACATGAAACAATAGAATATTATGAACCACTGGTAACAAGGCCCTGGGACATGAAACAATAGAATATTATGAGCCACTGGTAACAAGGCCCCGGGACATCAAATAATGGAGTATTACTAACCACTGATGTTCAGGCCCCGGAATAACAAACAGTGGGTTCAGAGTTGAAGCTGTAATTCAAACTAAGATTCTTAGTGGATAAGTTGAATGTGTGATTTAGACTAATTTTAATAGGAAGATCATTATTTGACAACTATAAAAGTTACTAGAAATGGGGTCACTAATTCATATGTCAAATCATGTGATCTACAGCTATAACTTTGATAAAGGCCTATACTATAATATTCACATAAGTTATAGTCTGAACTGACTAAACTGACTACACTTTTATATCGTCAGTGCGCGTGGATGTAATATCATGAGCGAGGGACGAATCCTGGATAGCTCAGTGCTAGAACATTGACGCGCTAAGATCCCGGGCTCAATTTTATTCTATATGTCAAGGTGTCATTTTTCAACAAATTTAAATTAATTAAATTGTATTCTCCTCCATATGGACATTCCCGTAATTAAAATGATTTTGCAGCCTGTGTGTTGAAATTCATTAGTAATTATTTAAGGAAGCCATAATTCAAACCAAAACTCTTTGTGGTGAATTTAGATGTATGATATAGTTCCTTACCAACTCCAACAAGTAGGGAGCTACAATGTCTTTAGAAAATGATATATACGCCACATATATATATCACCTACGTTTGAGTTTATTACATATCCAAGGCCGTAGCCAGCCAATAATTTCAGGGGGGGCGGGCTTGGTGGTGGACACATCCCCCAATTACCGGAAGCTAGAATTAAAACAAATTTATTAACAGTTCTAGAAGCTATCTGGAGTGTTTTTTTGGCAACATAACCCCTTAACTGCCAGAGACTAGGACAAATTCTACATATTAAACTCCTCTAGAAGCTCTCTGAAGTGCTTTTTATGGTTACAGAGCTCCCTAATTTGTACTTGTATCTTAATTTTGATATTGTTTGAACCATAAATAAAGCCATATATATATTTTTTGTTCATAAAATTTCAGGGAGGGCCTTGTACTTACCTGAAAACATCGTAGATCAAATCTTTCACTGTTTTAAGTTTATACTGATTCTTGTTCGATTTTACCTTTTTGTTTCATTTTCTTGGTCTTGATGCACATTGCTTTTTAGGGTTGAACTTAGCCATGTTCAATAAACATGCAATTTTTTTTTTTTAGAAAATGGCTGAAGGAATGCAGTACTCATGTGACAGCTATATTTTCAAAACTTTTAATATTTTATATACTTTTTAATGTTCAAATTTACAACCAGTAATAAAAGTGAAACTCATATATTTTTATACATTCATGAAGTTAATTGTAATATTCAGATAAACAATATGTTTAAAATCATTACGCGTATTGATGTACCAAGAGATGAGTTCCTTTGACACTTTGAGTTGAAGAATACAACGAACACAGTAAAAATACTACCCAAGTGCCAAATTACTAGAGGAAGGAAAAAGAGACAAAATAAATGTCACAGCTCGTCACTCAGGTAGTAAGACGCGGTGCTAAAAAAAAAAAGCACTTAAAGGTGAGTCATTAGTCGAAAACCGAGGTAGCCCGACCCTTCCTTGGTCAGCTAGTCTGTGTTATTGGTCTGTACAGTCAAAGCAAGAAGTTTCAGGAAATGGACATAGAAAATTTACGTTAGCATTGATCAATGCTGGTGTAATTAATAAAATAAAAGAGTAGAGTTAGACTAATAAACCAAACAAATTTGAAATAACGACATTATGTACTACAAATGATATAAATCAAAGTATCGGGTATAAAACAAAAAGTACTTGTATAAGATCAAAATTATGTAGTTTTACAACTATTAAATAGCTTATAAATTAAAAATATTGTAAGTATTTCATTGAATATACTTCATATGCATGTCTAGCTAGAATAAATTTAATCCCCATATATTAACTACTTTACCTTAAAATTAGTACGTAAAATGGATAAAATAGTAAGTTTACTACTTATAACTCGAGAACTGTAATGATTTGAAATCATTGAATCAATATTTATAGCTTATATTTATAAACTTATTAAAATAATGCAATAAAATTTTGATGGTCGAATGACAATCAAGTGAGGTGATTAATCAGGATATAAGATACACAATTTACTGACTATACTTGAATGCAAACTCGCATCAAAGTGTAATTTTCTGCCATTTTCATTTTAAAACATTAAAATTGGGATCAGTGAAATAGTTTATTTTAATTTTAAAATACCATTCTTTTCCAATATGTATTTTCTTTAAGAAATCCACTAAATATGATGGCTCTCAGATCCAAACAATCCCTATTTCAAAAGTATTGATGGACAAAAATATTCTTGCATTGAAGTGTGTAGGTGTGTGTGTGTGTGTTTGGTTGCTAATTTTTTCCTATCATTATATTGATCTTAACCACTTTTATTCATTATAATGTCCCATAAAAAAAAATTCAAACTTGGAATTTAAAAAAATTGTGATTTGAAACTCAAATCCCCAAATATCCTTAAAAATTCGAGGGTCCCATCTTATATATATGCATATATTCTTAACCTCAGACCACTTAATGTGAACCAAATAAGCAACGAAGGAAAAAGTCCCACTCATCTGGGAAAGTTAAACACTTATGCTTATCATATTTTCTAAGATTTAGATGCTAATT
Source organism: Timema bartmani (assembly GCA_902151455.1). Lineage (NCBI taxonomy): Eukaryota > Metazoa > Arthropoda > Insecta > Phasmatodea > Timematidae > Timema > Timema bartmani. The sequence continues at coordinate 17,237 of CABFWB010005718.1, read as the reverse complement.
TGAGAGTCAAAGGTAAAATGAAGATTGGGTTTCAATAAAAAGTGGATTTGACAAATTATACATGTGTGCACGCACACATACACACACTTGTTTGAATTGTCACCAATACCCCCTGAGAGCCGATACTTTCCACACCAAGTTATCATTTTAATGAGGAATTTGTTTAGTAAATACATAGTAATAAAGATACATAATCCTCAATGAAAAACAAACAAATACAATATTAAGACAAAATTACTTGGAAATAAAGATAATTGCAGTTATCTAACATGACTACAAGTTAAGATAATAAAAACCACAAAAAATATTTTAAGAATGGAGGCAAAAATTAACATTCAATCACAAAACTTTTTCAATTTTTGCATTTCATGTTCTAGCTATGGATGGACGGGAATTACATTTTTATTGCTGGATGGTAATGATATGGGAAATGAGTAAAATATCAGGATCTGGACATGAACAGGAAATTATATTATTATTATTATTATTATTATTATTATTATTATTATAAGCACCGCGTCTTACTACCCGTTCGGGCTATACGGTAAGGAAATTATAAAATTAACACTTTAGTGTAACTGCACAGCCTCAATTGGAAGGTGTGTTTGTGTAATATTGAACGTTATGAGTTGTGAATGACAAAACGAACGTTGTGAGGTTGTTATGATTATTCTATAAACAAATAAATAAACTAAAGGAGCTGACCAGAAGTCTGATTACAATGAGGGGGAATGAGCCCCTCGTGAGTGACTACAGAACATTGAAGGCTAGGGGTCACTCTGCCAGTTTCAGGGCTCCACGAGCTAAGACGCTGGTTCATTGATACCAGTCTCAGGGGCTGCCGCTCGAGCCCAGGGAATCCAGTTTGGCGACCGTGTAGGGACCACCTAGGAGTCAGACAGGCCATTGGGCCTCATAACACCTTGTTTTGTCACACGCTTCCTAATATTCTTTAAGTTGATTCATTCCAACTTCACTTCTAACATCACATTTGTAATAGATATATAGCAGTAGCAGTATTAATAACCCTCTTTAAAAGCCAAGTATAACGTCAATTAAGAACCCAATTCAGAGTTGCTACAATTCTGTATTTTAAACGACTATATATTTGTTTAAAGAGAAATCAGAGTTGTATCAATGTAGACTTTTCGTGTTCAGCCAATATCTTATAAAATACGGAGTTGTTACAATTTCGAGTTGCTAAAATTCCATATTTTTAAATGGCTACATATTTGTTTAAATCGGAGCTGTGTCGATTCCGACTTTTCGTGTTCAACCAATCTGCTATAAATACGCCGCTGCCACAACTCCTAGTTGATATAATCC
>CABFWB010005717.1:24065-41416 GCA_902151455.1 Timema bartmani | reverse complement strand
GCGTTTGCATAGATGGTATGGTACGTTTTTCATATAGCTCAGTGTACTTTCAAGACGTCGGGCGTACAGCATTCTCTAGATCATGACGACATGTTTTTCAGAACGCGGCAGTAAAATTTACTGCCACGTTTGCATAAAGAGAACTATTGCTCTCTGTGTACTTAAAGAATGCAGCGTTTCATGTCATCAGGCGTACGACGACACGAACGCCGTGCATAAAAGGGGTCTAATACTCGAAGACAAGTTATATAATGAAAGGATTTAAAAACAGCCACTGATATTTATAGATGTTACCGGATAGGGTTGCGACAGAGCGATGACGGCACCAGGGAAAACCCATTGCCACATTGAAGGGGGAGGGCTGCGACATCACCCATTTCTGTCTAGACACGTCGAACCGCCAAACTCGCGCCAGCCATCAGGATGAACTGGGTCAATGACCTCATGAACTAGCTCACGCTTTCAAGGTCACGATCTATTCCTGTCTTGACTTGTCGAATTGAGTCGCCAAACTGGCACCAGTCATCAGGATGAACGGGGTCAATTACCTCATGTAGTAGCTCAATATTTCAAGGTCATGATCTATTCCTGTCTCAACTTGTCGATCCGTAAAACGGGTGCCAGTAATCAGGGTTGTGCCATAGCGATTACATCACCGGGGAAAACCCTTTGCCACATATAAGACCAACATGTACCAACAATTACAACGGGAAAAAATCCATTGTAATGGAAATAATCCTTTGCGATATTGAAGGAGGGAAGAGGACATCAGGTCGTTAACCCCATGTCGTCATGGAAATAACAAGAGGGGAAATGGAGAACACAAAGGAGGGGAAATTCAGGTCAGTAACCCCCATCGCGACGGAAAAATACTAAGAAGGGGATGAAGTAGCTGTAGCGAGGGTTGCGACATTACACGCAATGATGATGTCACAGGGAAAGCCCAGTTTGTGGTAAAGGTAATAGTGGGCCAGGTCATACCCGTACTACTCCTGGGTGTCTAGTGGGGCTGTGAAACATACAACGCAATTGCTCAAAGATTCATTATACTGGCAGTATCTAGGAAGAATATTCCACTTTTGTTTAGATCGATGAGAATACAATAATCTCTACTCCCCAGAAAAAAAAATCGCAAAAATCAGGTCTCACTATATGCAGAACGCTATATATACAGAGCACTCAACATTTTAAGAATCCAGGATTCTAGAAATGGATCAGAGAGAAAACATTCTTCCATTTACCGGCTACTTCATACGTATCATCATATGATAATATATATTTAAACAATTTCACACAAAAAACATTGTTTTAGATTTTAATGTCCTGAGGTTGGTTGAGTCATGCAAATTGACGTTTCTTTGAAAATCAGAAAGAAAACAGCTGACAATTAAACACATATAACTATTAAAAAATCTAAAACTGATGTACCTCCCATTCCTCGACCTTCATGATGGTCAATGGCCTCTCTTCAGGTGTCCACTCAGGATCTTCAACGTGAGTTGTGTCTTCCCCTAGCTCAGAGAGGATGTAACGTAGTCGTTCATTCCTCTCCACCACCATACTTATTTCTCTCTCCTTCTGGTCGTACATGTCATCAAATTTATTGTTGAACCACAAACGGCATTCCTGACACACACTCTGGAACAAACGGAATTCCTGACACACACTCTGGGACAAGCGGAATTCCTGACACACACTCTGGGACAAGCGGCATTCCTGACACACACTCTAGAACAAACGGTATTCCTGACACTCACTCTGGAACAAAGGGCATTCCTGACACACACACACTGGAACAAACGTATAACTTCTTCCCAGGAGGCTCTTCTGAGGATTTCTTTTTTAAAATTTGAATGCCCTTAAAAGCCATATATTTGGGTCTTCACTTAAAACAATTTTGAAAATTTATATCCTTTAAAAATTATTTGGAGTGATCTTCACCTAAGAGATTTTTGAAATTTGAATGTAGTTTTAAGCTATTTGTGGCAGAGTTTATAAGGCTCATTCTAATGACATTAGTCCTTAAAATATCTTCCTTTATTTATACAAAGGAAAATCATTAAAATACAAATAAAATGATCATTTAAAAGTCTTAAGGAAAAATATTTTTCTTGACAGTTTGCATACAGAATATTAATACAGTCACTTTCAAGATTGTTTGTTATCACATTTTGAGTTGATCCACATTCAAGCTTTCTTGCCATTACGTTTTAAATTATTGATCCCGAGTCCCTCGACAGCTGATTGGTTGATGGTCAAAATAAAGTAATTGGGAAAGTGTCATATTATTTACCTACCAATATCTTTTTATAGTTTTGGAATAAATATAATAATTTTAACCAAGCTTTATATAGTTTTAATTTGTTTTTAAAATAATTTTGATACAAGGCAATCTTTCAGCTCCATATTTTTAATTACTTACAAGTAAAGAAAGTATTTTGATCGTCAAAAAAAATCTAATGAGATTTTTTTTGATCGTCAAAAAAAATCTAATGAGATTTTGATGAATCCAAAAAAGTGTTTTTAGGATTGTCATCTGTCTGTCTGTCTGTTAGGATTGTCGACTGGCTGTACCTCAGAGTAGAGCTTAAACTATTTTACCGATTGGGCTAAAACTTAGTATCTATGGTTTTCATAGGGTTTCCCCAAGGAGTTTTTGGAATTGAATATCTAACCCTAACACTAAGGGTAGTTTCCTTAAGGGAGGGGAAAAAAAATAGATTTTATCAAAATCAGCCCTAACAATTATGATTAAATTTCATTTCCAAACATTGAACAAAATTATAAACAAAATGGCTACTCTCATTTTTTGGCAAAATGACTTTAAGGGTTCCAGTCGGATGGGTAAATTCTAGTATTTTATCACATCTCCGAAATTATTTGAGATATGAAATTACTTATCATTGAACATATGTAGGTCTATTTATAATACAATTATTTTAGTTGAAACAAATTTTTATAAAACTAATATTTTTCAAGCTAAACGCAAATATACATATATTTAAGCTTTTCGAACACTAAAGGTAAATTATTGCTACCGTAAAAAAATCTAACCTGAGATGTAGATGGATGTCGATGTTTCATGACCCCTCGAACCCCATTTCTTACCGTCACATATAGACTGTATTTATACCTTAGGGATGTTTTTGTGTTATATGCTGGAGGCAAGCGAGTGAAGTTTGTGCTCCATTTTGGATGTGATTTGCGTGTACAGCCTGAGCCTTAATGCCACTAGTGCATTGTATTTTCACGTACCTTTTGTGTGTAACCATCCGCTTTCCTACTTAACTACCCTTTTTTTTAAGTGCCGCATCTTGGTACCCTTTCGGGTTATACGCCTATGTACTAATAGCACTAATGTGCTAGGGGTTAGGAAGTTAAAATTTAGAGGAAGTGTACCCAAATTTGTGTGAGGGAAGATTTGAAAACCATTTAGGAAAAACATCCTCAGTGCACCCGACTGGGATCGAGCCCTGATCTCCCCGTCTTCAGCAGACTAGTGTATTGCGAGAGAAGCCACTGAAACGGGTGACCGTTATCTATGGATAGATTATAATTGGGAAAGTATATTAATAAAGTAAACGGTCACTGTAAATTACACAATTAACTTGTATTATTTATGAAGTAATGTTAGATTTGAATGCGCCTACCTTCAACAGTGTGTTTTGATTATAGAGATGAAGGTATGTGACCAACTCGTATTGTGTGTAGCCATAAGGAGAAGGATCAGTGAACTCGTAACTTCCTGAGCCACTGAGGACGTGCAAGTCCATTATTTTATCCCGTTCCTCATCTTCCAAAGAATCTTCCACGGCTAGAAGGGCCTTTTTTATCCTTCCCGCTTCATCCTCATCCTGTTTTAATGGATCTTTGGCTAGCTGCAGCTTAATGGAGCTGAGGCAGGTTAAACAACAGGTCAATATTGTTTATTCCATAACAATATTTTCTGACCTTAACACTAAGCACATGGTATATTAAAATTAATTTGGTGCGTTAGCTTGGTTTATTGCTGGTTAGTAATATTGTTCCCTACACAAGTTATCACTCTCAACAAACATTCTATTTGTTACAGAATATTACCTTACATCACAAAATACTAAACTTGATTGTAAGCTCTACGACAGAATGAGACAAGTCAAAAATGCATCAAAACTATGATTTTGTTCTCATTAAAGTAAAAAATAAATTATTAAGTAATCTAAGATAATATGTGTTATTTATATTTGTGTTACTTGTGGAGGATATGCATACAAGTCGTTTTATACAGAAAATCGTATTTTGAGCATCTACCTTTGCCTTTTAAGATTAATATAATCAAGAAGGTTTGTAATTACGTAATAAAATGTGAAGGCATGAGTGCATTGGTTTTCAGGGTGAAAATTACAAAGAAATTCATGTGTATTTTTCTCTCAGAGAGGTTTGTCAAGGAAATTATGAGGTTATATTTGTATAAAAGAAAGGGTGATGATAAAACCAAAAGATGTCACCAAGTTAATCTGTATAATCTGATTATCATTATGGCCATTTTAGCAATGTAGTGACAACAGGACCAGTCGATAGCGCCGGGCGGGATTCCACCAAAAGATTTAAGATGTTAATCATCCTGCCATTCATCTTGTGCTTCACTGTTCAGTCAGCCCATGTATCTTTCCTCCACACTTGCACAGGCCGCACCAACCACTCTCTCTACTGCCTGGACCGCTCCACAGTCCATGTTCTCTGAGCCGTCCGTAACGAGTTCCCCACTCTACTCAGCGCCCATAAGAACTAAACCACTATTTGACACTTCTCGATTATCCGAGCAGGGATTTGGGGCGTCGGTGGCACCCTCCAGGGTCGATAACGTAATTTCCAACCCCCTGGCTAAGAGGATTAGTGGCACAGGGAAGTCTGTCTTAGAAGGACTGTGCCAGCTTCTGGAAATGGTCCTTGATGGTAGGCATCTCCAGGTCTCGATGCAGAGTCACATTCCGAACGTACCAAGGTGCGTCCACAATGACCCTCAGACAATTGCTCTGAAACGCATGCACCTTTCTCGTATAGGTGTCCGCCAGGTGGCCCCAAGCTCTACAGGCATAGTCGAGGATTGGCCTAAGCAACTGCTTGTACAGAGTCAGACCGTTCCTTGTATACAGGGCACTACGCCTACTAAGCAGTGGGCCTAAGAATCCCAGCCTTTGCCTCGCCTTGTTCATTCTCTCGGTGCAGTGTAGTCGCCAGGTCAGTTTGGTGTCCAGCGTAAGTCCCAGGTATGTACTTAGCACTGTTCGCCCATATGATCTGCTCTCTGAACAGCTGGAGTGGGACCGGCCTGTAGAACTTTCTTTTCCATGTGAAGAGTACAGCTGCGCTCTTCTCCGCGTTAATACTTGTCCTCCAGGTGGTCAGCTACCCCTCCAACTGCGTCAAGTGCGTCTGGAGTCGCTTTTCCACCAGCTGCCCTCGCCACGACTCCACTACTAGAACCGTGTTGTCCGCACAGTACCAACTTGGTATCTGGGGAATGTCGTTCACATAGAGACTGAAGAGCACCGGGCCCACAGGGGAACCCTGCGGCACTCCAGCCCGGATGCTTCTGACTTGGGAAGTGGCGTTACCAAAGGTAGTGGAGAAGGTGCGGTGGGATGGATAAGATTGTACAACCTTAACTAGGTAGAAGGGCAGGTTCAGGGAGAAGTTTTAAAAGGAAACCTTCATACCAAACACGGTCGAAGGCCTTTGCCACGTCGAGGAAGAGAGCACCAGTCAGCCTGTTGATGTTGAAGATCCTCGTGACCTGCTCCACGAGCTGTACGAGTTGGTGAGATGTAGCGTGTCCCGCCTGAAAGTCGAACTGCTCGTCCACAAGATACCCGCCTCGGTAACATGTTGGGTCAGTCTCGTCAGTAAAAGTCTCTCTAACAACTTGCCAAAATAGTCGAGCAAACTGATCGGCCGATAAGAAGAATTTAGGGCCGGGTGTTCTAGTTTATGGAAGCAGAGGCCATTGACGTGCTTTCAGAGCTCAGGGAAATGACTCAGGAGCAGGACAGCGTTGAATAAATCCACGAGGAAGTTAATCGCCTCCAAGGGTAGCTTTCTGATGACCGCATTATTGATACCTTCGCGTCCAGGGGCCTTGTTTAGTCTTAGAGCAGCTAACGCCCGCGACATTTCTGTCACCTCCATGGATTTAGGTTAATCCAAGGGTCTGTACGAGACCACACCGATATCCTGATCCACATGTGTAATATGCACCCAGTCTGACGGGTCGTCATTCGATACAAATTGTGCCCCTCTAAGAGCCCAGCGAGAGCATCGGCCTTCTCCTGGTTGGAATTGACCACCCCGTTAGACCTACAATGGGCAGCCTTGGTGTGCGAATCAGCATTAAGTTCCTCGTCATGCGCCACAGGTTCCTGTCCTGTACGCACAGGCTCTCAATCTTGTCCTCCCAGATAATATTCCGGTATTCTTGGACCATCTCGCGAACCGCATGGACTTTGCGGCTCCAGTTGGCCTTGTCTACTGGGTCCCTCGAGATTCGCCAAGCCTTTCTCAGCCAATTTTTCACCCGGACGTGCCTGATGATAGAATCGGGCAAATAAGCCTATGTCACCCTCTTAGGACAGTGCCCCGGCGTCGAAGCTTCTAGCAACCCCTTGATGGTGGAAGTTATGAGCTCCGCACTGCGATCGATATCTGCTGCTGTTAGAAAGGTAGAGGTGGGCCACAACCTCTCTCTCAACACATTCGTGAACCTTTCAGTGCGCTGAAGGTTGGGTTATTTGGGGGGTCTGTGAAGGACACTGCTCGTCCCAGGTTCACAAGAACGGGATTGTGATCCGAGTCTAGCTCAGCTAGAAACTTCAACACTAATTGCCTTCTTATCCCTATAGGGACAATGAAGTTGGCATTCCCTAGAGAGAACAGACTCCTCCACAACAAGAGAGGGCTCCCAAGGTCGTTGCTGTGCATGTGTCAACCTTGGCATTCCCTAGAGAGAACAGACTCCTCCACAGCAAGAGAGGGTTCCCAAGGTCATTGCTTTGCATGTGAATATAAGCGGAACAAAACAAGGTGGAAATGGTGACAAAAATGTGTGTATCATTTAAAAACAGCTGTCTTTGTTGATTGTTTTTAAAATGTATTATTTTACTTTAAATTGTATTTATTTTTTATTCATTTTATGCTGCCCAAATAAATTTATCACATAAATTAGTTGCATTAATTAATTTGTTGGCCACTAACATTAAAAGAATTGTTTGACAGCTGTCAACCACGCGAGCAATCATGTAACAAAAGAGCGTGACCACTGAGGGGTTAAATGTGGATATTCTTATCAATAATTATATTGTCATATTGCCTTTTTTAAATTAATTTAGATATAATTTGTTTTTTAAATATTTAAAAGGCCATATTTACTTAAAACTTAAAAGTTTTTTTACTAATTTATTAGTTTTTTAAAACAAGGCAATATTTTTAATCTTTGCTGTAAATGAAACGTATTTTGAACCTTGTGGTTGTTGGTTCCCATGGTCGGAAAAAATCTTTATTCACTCTTAGTTCAATCTTCCTGCGTTGTATCACATTCTTCAGCTGTTCTTCAAATGCAGGGTCTATTGGTAGCAGTGGATAGTTGTCTACTTCAAAACATCCAAAGATGGCCTACATGTAACACACAAACACTACTGTAGCTCTAAATTAGCAGGAAATACAACTAGATTATTAATTTGTATATTTTTACAACTAATTTTTAATACGTGATGAATATTTGAGTTAACAAAATGAAATAGTAAAATTCATTTAATAATAAACGTATGGTTTAAACACTACAAGAATAAAATATCAAAAACTGTAGTGATTGTGGAAGCAGGGGATGAGAACATACAATCCTAGACTGTTAGGATTTGACGTAGCTTAGTCACTTGTCAAACCATATATTGAAATTGGGAGAATAGCAACAATGGTGTGATGGATCATTTATATAGTCAGTGGCGAATTCAGGGCATCTGCCACCCTTGTCATTTTCAGAAAAAACACACACACACACACATAAAGGTCCCGGGTTCGATTCCCATGTCCAGGTGTCATTTTTCAATTGTCATGGTGACCTGCCTTTAAAATTGCCTATGTAACTGTTGTAGTGGAGCTGTTGCCATGGCAACCGTCTTCATAGCAACCGTATCCATGGAAACTGTCTCCATGCCAACAGTTTCCATAGCAAAGGTCTTCATGACAACCTTTTCCATAGCAATGGTTTCCATGATAACCTTTTCCTTAGCAACCGTCTCCACTGCAACCATTTTCATAGCAAACATCTCCATGGCAACCGTTTTCATGGCAACTGTTCCATGACAACCGTTTCCATAGTAACTGTTCCATAGCAACCGTTTCCATGGCAGCCATTTCCATAGCAACCGTTTCCATAGCAATCATATCCATAGCAACCATATCCAGGGAACCTGTTTACATGGCAACATTTTCCATGGCATCAGTCTTCATAGCAACCATCTCCATGGTAACTGTTTCTATGACAACTATAATCATAGCTGTGTCTAACAGTAAGTGTTGTACTACATCTTACATTACACATAAATACGATAAGAATTATGTACGGTATTAATAAAGAAATACAACTTTTTTGTAATTGTTATTTTTAATATTAAAAAAAAACAATTAAACGTCAAATATTTAAAAATTTTAAAGAAGTAGTTAGTTCACTCTAGCATCAGACCCTCCAAATATAATTCCCTACCTTTATAGTCCTTCCCTTTACATCCATAGAGTCCCAAAATTGGATCTTTAGCATTGAACACAATCTATCTTGAGCATCGCAGAGGCTGATCAAATAGTTCCTTCTTTCCTCTCGCTCCTTCTCAGCCTCTGCTATTTTCCTTTCTCTTGTGTCAATGTCCAAGTTAAAGTCTTGAATCTTAAGCTGCTCATTAGGTGGACTCTTATAGTTGCTATTTAACAAAGCCACTAGCTGCAAGAAAATTTTACAAATTTCAAATTAAAAATCTAGCACTCCATATTATTATTTCAATTAATGACAATTCAAATTTATTAGTGAAATAATATCAACATTGTAATAAAACATTTTATTTCAATACTTTAGCTAGAGTATAGCCCAAGGGTTCCCAAACTTTTTGAGACACCACCCATCACATGTCATATTTACCATGTATTCAATATTAAAAAAAAAGAAAAAAAAGCCCAACTTTGATTTGTATCATTTTATATGTAAAAATACAAAATTAGACAAAATTACAGAACTGAATAAGAAGGAGTAGACATTTTTTGTTGTAAATGATCTCATGTGTACAGTTAGTTCATGATGGCGAAACATGTGTGTTCTTGTATGATTTATTCCATTCTTTAAAATATGTACGAATGCATATATTGAAAATTTGATTGTTACATTTCACTATCATTAAAAGTTTTAGTTTTTCCTTAGAGCCACGATGCCCTGGACCAAGACCAGCTATGCCCCAGGGTGTCGCGCGCACAATTTGTGAGCCCCTGGTACAGCCCAAAAGGGCAAGCAGTGCTAAAAAAATACTTTAGTTACTATCGTAGAGCAGCTCTATTTATTATTCTAGGCAATTATAGAAATGTATAGAAACAGATATCCACTTATAAAGCATACATCTGAAAATTGCTCTCAACCTAAAGAGCTAGATCTGTGTTATAGTAAAGCTCTTACATATTTTGCTATGAGTACCAAAAAAGAAAGGATTTATCTAACAACGACTACAGTGCCAATTTAATTAACGATGAGCTATTTTAGGATTTTCGAGTATTTGATCGTGGTAAACATGATGCCTCCCAGATTTACCCTGCAAGAACTTAAAAATGTGGCCGTCTTGCCCACCCATGTCGTGAATTCAATATCGTCTGCACTTTGCACGGTGCTTATAGGTCAATGTGAAAGAAGTGTGTTACATTGGTTTTGTCATGTTGAGAGGATAAGTGTGGATCGAGTGATGAAGCAAATATATGAAGGTAGAGTGTGTGGATCAAAAGGAAGTGGTAGGCCATAATTATAATACGTGGCTAAATGTAGTAGATGAATGTAAGAAAAAGATAAACATTAAGAGTGTTAAGAATAAAAGATCATGTATAACATGTAGTAACATTCTTATTCATGATCCCACCTTCTTTTGAAGTTCAACAAAGTCTTCCTTTATCTTGGTTCTTTCTGCACAAGAAGCCATCTTCTCACACATAAGCTTGATGTCATCCTGTAGATCTAGCCATGTCTTGGTCAATCCTTTTTCTGCACATAACAACGTATAAACCTAAGTGAATTGCTAAGAGACATACTAGAATCTCAGGGTACCTTAACTACAGCCTTCATGAATATGTAGCCGTTGCTCTAAGGTATATTCACTAGTGATATAAGTAACTCTGATTACATCCTAGCCGGCACTATTACTTAGTTAATATGAATAATGACTATAGGCACAGGAAACTCTGGTTTCATTCTGTACGTCACTATGAATGAGTGATTATGAAATATAGTTAAATATCTAACTTATATGACCTCAATTACACTTTACATGTCACTATGGCTGAGTGAATATCTAAGACACATTAAGGGTCTATGGGACCCCAGCTCCATCTTTAATCATAGATCACTATTCAATGTCTAGATTACACTGGTTCCGTCCTACATGTCATTGACTGATTGGGTGAATCTGGTCAACATCTACAGGTCTATGGAATTTTGGTTCCTCTATTTCACTTTTAGCTGAGAAAATATGGAGCTCATGTAGGGTATAGTTCTACATTTCATGTCACTGTGGACATGATTATGAATAACAACCAAATGTATAGGGAACCCTATTTCTATCTTACATGCTAATGTTGGCTAAGTATTTATGGATAGCATCTACAGGTCCAGGGGATCCTGGTTTCATACTACATATATTTATTTGCTGAGTGATAATCTATTCTAACTAAATTACATTATTCCTCTTTATGACGTAAATGGATGAAAAGTAATACAAGAGGTATAGGAACATTTTATTCCATCTTATCTATCCTTGCGAAAAATTGTCATAGAAGCAGAATATCGGTCCAGCATATCCTTGGTCCATCTCTAAAATCGGTGTGGAAAAGTGTCCAGGGAGCTACAATATAAATTCAATAAAACTAAATCACCCACTTCAGTGGCCAGATGGTCTAAGGCACTACTCTCGCAATAGACTGGTTGCAGATGACTAGGAGATTGGGGTTCAACACCAGGTTGGGTGAAATGAGGGTGATTTTTCTACATGGCTTTCAACTTTCACTTCATGCAAATATGGGTGCAATTCCTCTGAATTAAATCTTCCTCATCCCTAAAACAGTAGAGTTCCCACATGTATGATATGGGTAACCTTATGGTGTGCATCTACCTGTTCATAGGAACAAGATAACTATATATATCCAAGACCTTTTTTCAGTAGCCATAAGAGCTTCAACGAATTTATCAATACGATCCTTCCCTATGAAATGTTTATACTCGGAAAGACTGTTATCAAGCACACACTTGATGACCATTCCTACCGATTAATCAATATGACGGTGAACGTTCTCAGTGAATGAACGAACAGGCCTCAGACAACATACATCAAACAGTTGACGGAGCAATTCTATATTCCCATGTACCATGAAACCAGTTTTCTATCACTGTCTGAACAGTTTAAATTTAAGGAACCTATCTTTTCACTCATGGAATGTTGACCTGATATCAGCAAATTTGTCACGGGTATTTTTATGTTTTGCTAGCTTATCTTCGGCGAAGAAAAAGTCATATAATGGTCCTAGAAAAACCTACGGCGTTCATAAAAAGTAGTCAGTTGAGAATTTATCAAAAAGGTTATTTATATTTTTAAAATGATAATCATCTGTATTTAAATAAAGCTGTTTTCGTAACAGTAGTCGTAAGTCCGTCTTGTTGTAAATTTCTTTAACGGTCATACAAAAGAATGCTTTTCCTAACCTACCCTCATTTGGATGTAGAAATTTACAGTTTAGTTCACAATTTACTTTTAGCAAATTATTCTTCCTTGACTCACTAACTGACTTCTTATAAATAATTCTACAAGTAACAAGGAAATGTACTAGAACTTTAAAGGGAAGATCATTAGCAATTTCAATTGTTCTGATCTTTTTACTATAGGCATGCTCTATTAGACCAACACTAAGTCCTGCCGGCTCTAAGTAAATTCTGTAACGAGTGAATCGACCACCCAGTCGACTCGAATGTTAGTCTAATTTATCAATTTGTTTGTCAACATCAGTCAATCCTGTCATTAATACACTCGAGGTCTATAGAAAGCCTGAAATGTGATACATGTAAGCAATAAAAACCCTGACATCTTGATGGGCTATTTAATGTTTATTGTATCTGTGTAGTAACAGTAATTTCGACGTTAATTTCTCTAAAGTAACAACTTGGTCAGCGTTTGTTTGATCTGTCAATGTTAAAGGAGGATCGGGGGCTAGTTGAAACAGTTTAACTCTAGGTTGAACCATGCTGCGCTATACTACCAGTGTCAGCTTCATGTGCCACCAATCTGGTCTTGCTACCAGTCTCAGCTTGATACCAGTCTCATCTTGCAATGCTACCTGTCTCCGCTTGCTACCAGTCTCATCTTGCAGTGCTACCTGTCTCCCTTGCTACCAGTCTTCATCTTGCAGTTCTACCTGTCTCCGCTTGCTACCAGTCTCATCTTGCAGTGCTACCTGTCTCCGCTTGCTACCAGTCTCATCTTGCAATGCTACCTGTCTCCGCTTGCTACCAGTCTCATCTTGCAATGCTACCTGTCTCCGCTTGCTACCAGTCTCATCTTGCAATACTACCTGTCTCCGCTTGCTACCAGTCTCATCTTGCAATGCTACCTGTCTCCGCTTGCTACCAGTCTTCATCTTGCTATCAGTCTCATCTTGCAATGCTACCTGTCTCAGCTTGATACTAGTCTTATCTTTGCTGTCTTTACTTGTTAATGCTTTGTTCTTCCCCCTCTATAAAGTTGAGTATTTCTTATATAAACTGAACTAATACTTCTACAAGCAGAAACACCTTTTTCGGGTGTCTGTAGATCATGAAAGTATTTATTCTTTTCGTTAGAGTACAGAGTTCTTACAACTATTCATGAATGTTCTACAAATCTCAGGGGCAATACCAAAGTGTTCACAAAACTCGCAATGAAGTTACCGCTAAGTTTATTTTAACAAGATGAATAGGTTTTGAATTATTTAACTCTCAGAAACTTTTATTGTAATTATATTTTTTTTTGTTCAATTTTGCGTTATCAACGGAAGAAAAGAACAAATATTAACACTTTAATACGTTTTTAGTCGAATTTCCTGGGTGGCTACAGATCTTGAAAGAATCCCCCCCTCCCCTCACCACTTGTTAGAATATCGATTATTTAAAAGCTGTTCATGAATGTCTAAAAACCTCTGGTTTCAGATATCTAACAACCCTTTTCTTTCACACCCTTTCTTGTAACTTTGCGAACCTATTTACTCATACTAAACAACAAACCCAAATTAACAAAATAGTAGTGATTCCTAGCCTATTATCCAATATGATTTTTTTTCCCTATGCACTGTAATTTAATGCTTGTTTGGGCTATTCACGTTATAAAAAATAAAAGGTTAGGACGAAGAAGGTTAAATTTATAGAAAATATACCAACATTTGTATGGAGAAGAGTGGGAGATTGTTTAAGAAAAGCCAATTCATTGCACCAAACCAGAGTTTCAAAATCAACCTCCCAGCAAATAGAAAGAGGCTGACGTTTTGTTCTGTGTAACCACCAGTTCAGATGGGATTATATATTCTAGATCCAACAAAACGGTCATAAGCTACTGAGAGTGGAAGAAGACGAGGGGATTACCATTAGCTCATGAATGTTCAAGAATCAAACATAGGCCTATATTGGGGGGGAGTAACTTCAAACTTACCGGTACCTTTACATCCTGTAATTTTTTGTGCGTGAATACACTAATACAATCATCATTATTTATATTCAGGATAAATAATAGAGCCCTTGAACTAGCCTGTGGGGTAGAAGCCGGAGGTTGTGCTAACGGTGAACATTGTGTTAATCTCAAGACTCGACGCTGCCTGTTGTAGTTTTCTTTCCTTGAATAAGTCTGGCATGATCCTACAAGCATATTATTACAAACTGTAAGACTCAGTCCACGTGTACACTTATTATTTATATCATTGATGAGATCTTCAAACACATGTATATTATTTATTATTAAAATTCTCTTACACGATTAGGGCATGCTGGTGATTTGAAGGATAGGGATCAATGTATTTATGTGTGTTACCTTTAGCAGAGTATGCTAGTAAGTAGGCCTAAATGGAAAAACTCATTTTTTTTCCAATATGCAGTAATTATAAACCAGTATTGCCAACTCGTGTTACCAAACTCCCGCCAGAATAAATCTTAATGATATAATTTACTCGTAGACTAAACTACATAAAAGTCATATTTTCTAAAAGTTTAATATATTTTTTATTCTTAGGTGCTAAAAGACTTAACAGAAGGAAAAACTTTCTTTTAAAAGTAATAAACATATCATCAAAACTGAGATGCGCAGTAGACCTAAAGTCAGTTGGCCTAAAGTCATTTTGCCTAAAAGTGTGTTGGCCTAATGCCAATTGGCCCAAAGTAAGTTGGCCTAAAGTAATTTTGCCTAAACATCTTTTAATCCAAAGACATCTAGCCCAAGTTCATTTAGCCCAAAAGTATTTGGCCTGGAAGTCAGTTGCCCTAAAGTCGTTTGGCCTTAAGACATTTTATCTAAATCAGTTATCTTAAAATATAAAGACATAGCCCCAGCGTATCTTCGGAAAATAAATATTGCTAGCTTTTCATCTGAACATAAATAGTAAAAGTGATGGGAAATGGTGTTAAAATATTTATAAAAACATTGACATTGGTTCTCTTTATTGATTAAAATTAAACTATAAGATGAATATAATTCTATCATAAAATACCCCCCAGTCAGTTGAAACTAATTTTCTCCCTCCTCAATAAATGTGGATGTGTGTGTACTTTCTTAAACACCTAACTTAGCCACACCTTATTAAATTTATAGTAATAATAATAATAATAATAATAATAATAATATAATAATAATAATATAATTATAGGAATAGTGGAGAGCAAACAAGTTGGGGCTGTATACAGAACAATTAAATGATAAATGTAAGAGTTTTTTCGTTAAGAAACAATGGAACACATCACATTGTATGTATGCAGGTATGTATTGAATATAGGAGCACCATTATTTGTTGTATTTAACATTAAAATTGTTATTACCTTTTTTTTTGGTCAAAACATTCAAGGTCCGGACCCTAATTTCGGACCGCTGCTCTAGACAATCACTATATTATAAAGATAATAAATTAATTCAAACCTAAATGCAATCGATGTTTCACATCTGTCAACCACTCACTTGAATACGGACCCGATGAGAGAGCCGTCCCGCCCTAAGGTGATAACAAAGTAGTTAAGAGCGTCCGCTACAGCGAACCTAACACCACCCATGGTGCGATGGTGAGGCATAATGGTACCAAGACATTTCTCCGAGTCAGGTGAGTGGAGTATAACAAGACCATCCGCCCCATACGACAGAAGGTGGTTCTCGTTGGACGTCAATGTGAACTTGCGAAGCTTGTGGCCGCTCAAAGCCGCATCCACTATCTTACACTCCAGCGTCTAGTGGGGGGGACAACAATAATAAGAAGAAATGTACAACTAAGCTATACAGCTTAGTATTCCTCGCCCACAATCAACTATAACTATTTTCAATTTACCCGCCTCGGTGGCGTAGTTGGCTAACGCGCTAGTTGTGTTGAGCTCAACCGCCGAGGACGGGGAGATCGAGGTTCGAATCTCGGTCGGGTGAACTGGGGGAGGATTTCTACTCTCCCTCCACGCAACTGCGGGTTCACCTCCTCTATATTCAACCTTCCCAATTCCTAATCCATTAGCGTAATTGGTACTTAAACATATAACCCAAACGGGTAGTAAGACGCGGTGCTAATTATTATTTTCAATTTGATTTATAGATATATATTCTAAAATTATGTATTTACATTTTTACGAATAATAACTAAGGACGCCGCATGTGTTTTTATAATAACAGAAGAAAAGATGTGTGATAAAATGTAATATATCAACATTAAAACTTATTATACCTTTATAAGAGCAAAATTGTCAAAAAAATAGAACATTTTGGCCAAGAAAGTAAGAAGTAAAATGAGAGTTCTGACTCACTTTCCCCCCATAAGATTAACACACCTTGTGGAGGATCGTGTGCAAGATCCCTTTCCCCCAAGATTGATCCTCCACTTGGAGTGGGCTCACCTTCCCCCTAAAATTGATCCTCCACTTGGAGTTAGCTCACCTTCCCCCAAGATTGATCCTCCATTTGGAGTTAACTCACTTTCCAACAAGATTAATCCTCCACTTGGAGTTAGCTCACTTTCCCCCAAGATTGATCCTCCACTTGGAGTTGGATCACTTTCTCCCAAGATTGATACTCCACTTGGAGTTAGCTCACCTTCCCGCAAGATTGATCCTCCACATGGAGTTGGATCACCTTACCTCAAGATTGATCCTCCACTTGGAGTTGGCTCACTTTTCCCCAAGATTGATCCTCCACTTGGAGTTAGCTCACCTTCCCGCAAGATTGATCCCCTACATGGAGTTGGATCACGTTCTCCCAAGATTGATCCTCCACTTGGAGTTAGCTCACTTTCCCCCAAGATTGATCCTCCACTTGGAGTTAGCTCACCTTCCCGCAAAATTGATCTTCCACATGGAGTTGGCTCACGTTTTCAGTGAGAGTATCAGAGTCGGAAGATTTTGGGTGCTAAGCTGTCAGGAGGGGTTGGGATTCACCATCTTGGTTCAACCACCTTGGACCCACCATCTTGGATCCAGCCATTGGCTGTAGGATTTGCTAGACACTCATTGGCTGTAATATTTAGTAAGAATCCGCGCATTGGCTATAAGGTTTGATAGATATTCATTGGCTCAAAAGTTTTCTAGACATTTATTGGCTGTAAGGCTTAGGAGAAGGCAAGGGAAGGGGTGGAGTTTGACGCTCATTGGTTGTAATATTTAGAGAGAGGGAGCTAGCCTTGACGCTCTCTGGCCATAGGGTGTAGGCAAAGGAAGGGCGAGGCTGATGTGTACGGGGCGTAGATGTAGCAACACCGCCCGACTGGCAACGTCACCTCAAAGAGTGATCAAGCTGTGACCTATCTACTCTACTGTCTACTTACTCTGTAAACACTACACGTCATGACACTGTTAATAGCTTGATTATTTAAACCATTACACATAA
>CABFWB010005717.1:0-22559 GCA_902151455.1 Timema bartmani | reverse complement strand
AAAACCAGTTTCAGCACACGCCACTAATCATAACCTCAACTTTGAGAACTGCTACACTGTCAAGGTGTTAAAATCATTCCACAAGACACAATGTAATATGTCTCAGTTAAGAAGATGGGAACTGGAATATCAATGTATCACAAAATCTAGAAAACCACCTAACCTAAATATTCGCTAATTTCAACCCAGAAACTACACCAGCACCACCTACCATCCAAAGAGTAATAGAGAATCGTTCAGGGAATTTCAACTCCACCAGAGAAGTTTTCATCCTTAGCAATCAAGTTGGCATCACTGAAGACAACATCCTGTCCAGTCTAATTACTACTTCCTGAGGAAGATGCTACAATAGCATCGAAATATTGAAGTGTGTGTAAATATGTGTCAGTGTTGTTACTTTTATTTGTGCTCTACCATTTTCCTAATATTCTATCATTTTATGTATCACTAAATGTTTTTGCTCAATGCACTTTTTTCATACATAAACTATAGAAAATAAATACGCTCTAGCCATAGACAAATTTGGTGAGAGTAAATTTAAAGGAAATATACCAGCATTCCAATGAAAACATGTACAAAAACGTATTGGACTTAACAGCCCAAAGTCATAAGATTACGCTTATCAAACATGCCTTGATCAGTAAAATGTATACCTATTACCTAAGCAAAAATATTTAAAATATAAGTTACCTCTGGGGTGAATTCCAAAACATGAATTTGTTTGGAACGATGAAGAACTCCAAAGAACCTTAAATTGATTTCGGGATGGAAGGACAAACCAATATAATATCCGGCTAGTTCCACATAGCCTTTAAGTGAGAGTATTCTCTCATCTCCAAGTTTCTCATACACAATAATCTTGAGCCCTGCTTTGCAGCATTTCTGTGATGACACCAACACGAGAAGATGGAGTCCTTTTTTCGACTCTAAAACTGTGAAATCTGTCACCTCCTGTTTGCAGCTAGTATAGGACAACACTTCCATTCTGTCCCCTGCGTTTGCCTGTGGATCAACAAACATAGTTGGTATTACAAGTTATTTTTTAGTTTATAAGATACTCTTCAATCAACTTTACTAATTGTTTTGTCATCAGGAATGTTAATTACCGTTTGCCGTTACTAAACATGAATAACATTAGGTTTACATAACTTGACATTGTTACTTCTATAAATTATATATTCATTAATAAATTATTGTTATCATCAGTATTATTCACCTTTAGACTTAATACATATGGTACACATCCTAATAAGATGGGACGAAGCTTTCTCTTCTTACAAGAAAAATTGAATTTGAATTAAACTGGAAATCGCAAGTTAATAGTTAACTAAGCTATTGAGAGAAGCTAATTACTATAACAATGGCTCTCAATCCTTTTTTTGTTCACTGTACACTATTCTTTGTCGTGAGTGCTCATGGCACACTGGATGTGCATGTGGATGAAATACGGGAGACAAACATGCGCAAGTGCAAAGAGTCTTCTCTAAGTTGAACAGGAAATCTGTGTTGGTTCTCTATTAGAGCAAGGGTTGAAAAAAATAATGTTATGTAAGAAAATACAAGCTCCAACACTTTAAAAAATATATAATTGAATGAAACTACTTTTTTTTATCAACAACAAAATATAATCGACAATTTTTCGGTACATTCTTTGAGAGCAACTGTTAAGAATAGAAAACCATATTGATAAAACTGTTTAAGGCCTATTTTATCTTTTCGTGAATTTAATTTTGTTAAGTTTAAAGCCTGCTTTAACTATTAGTCTACCGTTAATGAGACAATACTGAGCAATGTGATGATTTTGCGTGTTAGTTTTGTGTTTTTGATCAATAACAGATTAATATTATTCTATAAAAGTTATAGACAAAATGTTGTTAATGTCTGTCGTGCTTTGTGAACATTTTTTGCTGTAAGATATTGTCAATCAATATATTAAGCTGGAGAAAAGGTAAATTTGGTAAATTTCTTGTAATATCTCAACAAGTGGTGACCCCGACGTGATAGTGTGGTGTGAAAAGGTAAGACCTTGTAAATGTGCACTATCATTAATAAAAGAAACATGAATCCATTAATAAAACTACGTAAAACGGTACGAGGATTATTTACAAGGTCATTGATGGCAGAGTTGACTGCGGAGAAGCCCGACGAAGAGGAAGTGAGAACCAAGTATGTAACATTGAAAAGGTCAAGTGGTCAATTGGCAACCCTTGATGAAGAGGTAAGCAACGCATTTCTAGAAGCAGTTAGTGGATCTGAGGTAGATTATGAACAAGAATATAGGACAGTTGAAGAATATAGACAAATGATGGATGAGGCTATGATTAAAGTTGAAGCACTTCTAACGCAGTGTCAATTTGCTCTTCCCCAACTACCAGGAAAAAATTACAACTGCCTAAAATACTATTGAAAAAATTTGAAGGACAAATGAATGATTGGTTGAATTTCTAGAGCCAGTTTAAACGTATAGATGAGGATAGAGAATTGGAGGCTGAAGATAAATTCCAGTATCTCATCCAGGCAACTACAGTGGGGACAAGGGCACGTGAGATAGTGAGACAGTTTTTCTCCCACTGCTGAAAAATATTATAAGGTGATTGATAGTCTGAAAAATAGATTTGGCTGTGTGGAGCCCTTGACAGAATTTAATGTTCATGAACTTCTGGGCTTGGTAATTAAAAATGCAACTGGTGACCAAGGTAAGAGACATACTGCACGTTTTTATGATTAACTGGAATCACATTTAATATCCTTGAAATCAATAGGAATGACATCAAACAAGTATGTGACTACGTTATTTGTATTCCTGAAGAAATTCTTAGAGTGTGGCTAAGAAATCCTGTGGTCTGCAACAATGAAGATGTTCAAGATAATGTGTATACTACAAAACTGAAACATTTGTTGGCATTTTTGAGAAGTGAAGTAGAAGGCGAAGAAAGGATCTTACTTGCGAAAAATGGCTTTAGACTGGCTGATGATAACGCACGAAGAAAAAGAACAAATAAGATGAATTTGTAGAAACTGCGTGTGAGGATTTTTTTCAGGGGAAATGAAACCCAAACATAAGACTGTTTGTTTATTTTGGGACAAATCTCATCAGAGTAGGGAGTGTTTTCATGCAGAGAAGATGACACTCATTCAGAAACAAGAAGTTTTGAAGAAGAAAAGGGGTCAGACCTGGGCACTGCTCTAAAGAATGCAAAATAAACATAAGGTGTCTGATCTGTGGTAGAAAACACTGGGCTATCATGTAATCAGACTTAAAGGTTGAAAAAGAGAAAAATGAAACAATCGAGGAGAGTAATAATGTTATGTAAAATGCTGTTTTATCTACTCATTGTTGCACAAAAGAAGTTTTATTTCAAACTCTACTGGTGAGACTTGAAACTAAAGACAAGAAGCGTCACATCGAGGAAGCTCAATAAATCCAGAGCATACTAAGCTCATAAGAATTACCCCGTATCAACTAACTTAAAAAATTTAATAGATTTCTTGGAATGGTAAGGTGTTTTGGGAGATTCATTCCCCATCTATCTCGTATAGCCTCGCCCCTCTCTATCATCTGAAAAATAAGGGAGTCCCGTTCAGTTCGTATTGACGTCTCCTCCTCGTTAAGCTAAGAGCAACTGCCTGTATTGACGTCTCCTCCTCGTTAAGCTAAGAGCAACTGCCTGTATTGACGTCTACTCATCGTTAAGCTAAGAGCAACTGCCTGTATTGATGTCTCCTCCTGAGATAGTCTGAATTGTTGTGGGTGGGCATGTCGGGCGGTCTTCCCCTTCTCTCTCCACGCTAATACAAGCTTCATCATCTCAATTTCACTAAATGATTTCTGTATTAAAGGGTGTAAATATAACCTTAATGAGGAAGAAGTCCCCGTTGGTTGTGTTTGCAGCGACCAGCAAGCTCCCGGACAAGGTGAACTGAACATCCTGTATCTCCCACGCACACAAGGATACTTGACACAGAACTTGGGGGCGCTCGGGACAGTACACATTCAGGAAGTCCACAACACCGTCACACCTCCCAAGCACAATGTACGGCAGTTTTGGGCTGGAGACCATGCACAAATACTTTGCTTCCAGGCTCATAGCCCCTACCTGCAAGTGCCAACATGTATCATCACAATACAAGCAGTCTCCTAGGAACGGCTGGCGTATTCAATCATACAAGTTCATTAAAAGTACAATATTATTATTTCACTACAGATTTTTAATATGTGATTCGATAAGAAAAAGCCATCGAATGGTTTATTTATGTAATAATATTGTGTAACATTCACAAACAAAGTCATCCCACAAGGCTTAACGTGACTAATTGTTATCAATGTAAATTAAATATCCAGGAATGTATTTGAGGGGAACGTTATACTTGCGGTAGCTTGGGGTGAAGTCTCTCAACATAAGACAGACAGCAAGGAATGTTTTTAACAATAAATCACTATCCAAGCAATTTAAAGGGTTTCAAACAATGATATTAAAAACAATAATTAATAATCGTTGATGAAAAAATACAAAAATAAAACATCAGACAATTCGGAGTTTACAAGAGCGGCGATTTACAAAAGTTTTGCAGGGCACGCTAAGCTGACACTGAACTAAATAGTGTGTAAAGTCTCTAAAAACATATCACGTAGTGTTGTTGAAAATTCTAACCAAAAAATGCATTGTAACATCTATAAGCCCTAGGTTTAACTTACATGTCCACCAGTTGTTTTATCCCAAACGTCTAATATTCCATTCGAGCCAAGTGTCGCCAACATTTCACACTGAGGTTTTATCATGCAAACATGTGTGAAACTAGATCCATAGTTCTGAACTCTCTCAAACGTAGGAGTCGACATCGTCGGCATGTACTGATAAAGCTCCCCCTGTACAACACCAAAATGAAGAAATGGATTTCTTATACAGCCATATTGTTTAATAAGCTGTTAATTTGTTTTTGAATACAAATACTATTCTATGTTGGGGACTTTGACTAAATGACAGGATCTTCTAGTCTGGTTTTACGGCGGAAGGGATGTTTTGACCTAAGAAGGGTGGTTTTTATTAAGTGGTTTTTCAATCTCACTCCACATAAATGCAATATATTTCCTTTAATACTATATTTTCTTTGTTTATGACCGACTAAAGTAACTAAAATGCGTAGATACTTTACATATGTAAAATTCAGAGGAAAAATGTTATGTTAATTTGTTTAAAAACCACTTACAATGCAAGTTGTATATTTAAACGATAAAATAAAATAATAGAGTAAGGTATTTATGATATATTTTCCTGAATACTTATCAAGCTGGATGATTATAAACAATACATACCCTATCACTTATTCCAATAAGGTATTCCTTTAAAGAGCTGGCTGCCAACTTGACCAAGTGTATATTTAAAAGTATAGACCATGTCTCCTTCCATACCTTTGAAGTACGTTTAAAATGCTGAAAACAAATTACTTATGTGAACATTTGTATGACATATCACAGCAACAATACTTCACACAAAGTTGTAAACTGATTGGTAGTAGCATAGATGAATTGGAACGTCGTATTTACTAACTTTATACATTTTGATAGATAAGCTTGTGACATCGATTCTTCTACTCTTCAAAAACATTAGGTTTAAGGATACATAAAAAAAACTAGGACAAGATTTTTCATTTAAATGTTATTACTTTAAAACTATTTATTGTATTATTTACTTGAGATGTGGTGTTTTGATATATATAAATTTTGTTTTATACATTTTTAAGGCTAAAAGTTATAAATGTAGATAATATGTCAACACTTTGATGGGCTAAAGCCTTTAACCGCTCACAATAAGAGATTATACATGTATTCACTGTTCCTAAATATATTTCTTAAAAACCATCATACAACCAACAACAACAAAATGTTGCTACTTACCATGATCTCAGCTTAAGTGAACTACATTTTGGTGTGACATGCTCCAACTTACAACCCCCCTCACCCCTCCCCGAGGCCATGTTCAAGTGGGTATTTCAATTTAGTCTCCACCCTCAAGTTTGGTGTAGGTAGGAAGAAAGAGAAATAAGTTCTCGCGCAAGCGCTTAAAGCTCCACACCCTTCATTCTTTCAAAAATTTTTTCATATAAATTTTGATTTTCAGCCCACAAAATTTGTACTTATTATTCACTCAATGACCCAAGAAGTCACGTTGCCATGTTATACAATAATCACCAGCTGCTCAACGCTTGAAGAATGTCCGTGAGAATGGTATCGATGATCTCACCAACGAGCTGAATAAAATCTGTATGGAAGTTGTTAATCTCCCTCAGAGAAAGCTTTGATAGATTGTGTCTGCTCAGTCTTATTAATATACAGGTTATATTTTATTTTGTTGATTGGCAGGTTTTCTGTCTATCTATTTAGTTATATTAATATAATGATTTAACTGTGCTTATTGTTTAGGAGTAGCTTACTCACTTCATGTTGCCGGGATGCAGTGCGTATGTGTGAATTATATTTATGTAGGGAACTCAAGTATAATTCTATCCTAAAATATATTATATAAATATATATTTTTAAAAATAAATTCTGACGTTTTCCAAAATAGATTCTATAAATAGATATAGCCAAAATAATATTCTGACATTTACCGATTCTATAAAGACATTTTTCCCAAAATACATTCTCTAAATAGATATTTCCCATAATAAATTTTATGAATCAATATATCCCAAAATATACTTTGGGCTGCTGCGTGGTCTATTCTTATCTTGTGCCGCTAAACCATCACCAGAATTGAAGCCGTAAATAGATATATGACACCGGAGAAAACCCTGATCTATAACTAACATCCAAGTGACCTGAAAGTAGGTCATGGGGTCAAAGGTCAAATTTCAACCTATCCCAGGTCGCCATGTAAGATAATCCCAGTACACACGTAATTTCTTATTGTACGTTTTACTTAATCAGTCAAGACGGTCAGGTTTAAATGACTAAAAACCCATGTCCACACTATTTATGATTTTAGCTGCTGTCTTTTTCTAAGTTGAATCTGGTATTATTTTTTAGCAATTATTAATTCAAAGTGTCTAGTGAAATGAAAATTTAAAAAGTTGTTCGTCGCTCACTGTAGTCTAGAGGATGGTAACTCAAGAGGGGCAGGTTATTTCATGTGAACCTGCTTCGGGTATTACGCCATGAATCTAAAGATTGGAGTAATTATTTACAAATAGATAAGGACAGTTGTTTGAAATAGAAGCCCCAGAAATACAAAAAAAAGACACTACAGTGAGAAGGCCTATCACACCCCATGAGAGACTGATTGCTACTCTAAGATTTCTAGTAACAGGTAGAAGCTACAAAGATCTTGAAAGTGATAAATAAGCAAATTTTAATATTTTAAAACACAAAATATAATCTTTGTAAAAATAATAACAAATTATAAAAACAATAATAGTGTTTCATTCCAAGTTAAGAATAGCTTACATCAAAATTATAACATTAGGATTAGGATTAGGGGAAGTGGGAGGAATGAGGAACTTTAATAAAGAAGAATGAGTCACAGGAATGGACTGGTAAAATGGGTTCTTAAAGAGAAATCCTGTAACCAGCCTGTGAAAGCCAGAAGCAATTAGCTTAAATAAAATAACTGCCTTTAGTAAAGAAGTTGAACTTTTTTTATTTAAATGCTCAGGAAGTAATGGTTAATTACAAATGTATAATATGAACGAAATAGGTATAAATACTGTAAAAAGCCATTTAAAATGCTTGGACCAAAAGGACAAAAGAAGGTTGACACTAGCAGATACTTATCTAAGACTGGTACCACTGCTGCACTCTATGGTGTGTTTTTGAAAGGTACATGGAGCCACAGCTCAATAGGTTATACTTTCTAAGAGATCTACTTAAAAAAAATAACCATGAGGCTTTAAAAAACCCCACCACACCACAGATGGGTTGTTAGTCTGTAATTCATGCTAGGATATAATTATTTGGTAAATAAAGGGTAAGTTATTATAATAAGTTTAAAAAGATTATGTAAGAAATAATATAAAACTAGTTTCAATTAGTTTTTATTTTCATAAATA
Organism: Timema bartmani; assembly: GCA_902151455.1. Lineage (NCBI taxonomy): Eukaryota > Metazoa > Arthropoda > Insecta > Phasmatodea > Timematidae > Timema > Timema bartmani. The sequence goes on along the minus strand of CABFWB010005717.1, from coordinate 14,513 downwards.
GGGGATTCCCGAACTACAATGATTCATTGAAAACCACCAGATTGTGGTAACTCGAGACCTGAGATACCCAAGTTTACCTTTCTATTCCCTTCCTCGACCACCTCGTTTGCTGGTTGGCGTATGAGGGAAAAAACTAAAAGATAAAAAGAGACATATAATGCTTGCTGTCACAAATTTCACTCATTGCAGATTAAACAGGAACAAGGACTTATGTACACATTTCTGAAGATGCAATAAAAGTCTAAAAGGCAAGTGTTTTATCCTCCCTTTAAGAAAGACTGACTCATAGTAAGGACAAAATTACCTTCCTCCAGGTTCATTCGGGTGGAGGGGAAGTTAGTTTACCCTTCTCTATTATGGATGGAATAATCCTCACTAAAAGCATAAATAATAGCTTTTAGCTATTTGATTCTTAATATGCAATCCCGTACAATTATAATAATTGTACAAATAGCAGCAATAAGCCAACTACCGAGTCGAAGATGGCTGTGTTATCTGATAGCTCATGATCCTAATAAAATCACAAATTTGTAGCCGACGATTTCCGCTAAATCCATCACAGACTCTGCTTTAAAATATGAGTGAAGAATGACCCTGGGCACGGGAAGATTCCTGGATAGCTCAGTGGTTAGAGCATTGGCGTACTAAGTCAAAGGTCCCGGGTTTGATTCTCGTGTCCAGGTGTTATTTTTCAATTTTCAGAACTTCTCTATTATAATTGATCACTCAAAAGGGAATAATTATATTATTAAGTACCATGCCTTGTGAATATAGAATGGCACATTTCAGGAATGGAAGTAAAATATTATCTATCCTTTATAATCAAAACGTGATAATAAAGTACAGATAGTCGCAAAATTCTCTCTACGCCTGGTGCAATGTAACCATGCGACTCTAGCTGTGCGCTTATATAAAATGGAAAATTATTCCAAAATTAAATGAAGACATTATAAAATTTCATAGTTGGTCTTTTTTTCACATCTATAAAAAGTTAAAAACATAATCATTGTTCAGGACGCACATTTATTTACATGAAAAAATAATTGTACTTATACCACATTCATACTGAGAATTCCAAGAAACAAACTCTTCACTAAGCACGGATAAACTAGTTCATTGTAGCCATACTCAGATAAAAATATCAATAGGTACAGTATCTATATGTATAGGCCCTACCTATAGTAAAATATTTCCACTAAATAGGCAAAATAATATTTTGGTATTTTCTAAAGCGGAATCTTCCTACAAGAATCCCGCTATGTGTCTCAAAAGCAGCTAAATAAATAAAAATGGCTCAATGTAAGCTCAAAAAGCTTGTACAAGTGTCAAAGCAAAGAATGTTCACTAGCCCCACTGATAGTAATGCTATGCAAAACACGTTTCGACCAAGATAAGATTCACAAGGCCCAGAAGAATAAACCTCTCTCCGACACAAGACCTTGGGCCAATGAGCAATGAGTTAAATTACATCAAACCCAAGGGCCCTTCAGTTTGGAGGGGGGGCGGAAGTAGTGGGAAAGGTCAGTAAACATCAAGCTATTATAATTTGATGACTTAAATTGAATCGGATTTGATTGTGATGACTATTTTAGGATTACCAATGCCAGTAAAATAAGTAATGATGAAATAAATCAAATTTTAACAAAGAAATGTTATAAACGTTATGATTAAAAAAGGATATTTAGGGGGAAAATATAGGTTAGACGATCTAATGACATATGTTGTTAATGGTAAAAAGAAATGGCTAACTGTGTGAGTGTGATTTAAATTTATAGAGTTGATAACCAATGGAAGAAGAATGTGATATTTGATTCTAGAATTTTCCTTTAGATATGTGGTGTCGGAGATAATGAAGTTGAGGGTAAGATGAAAAAGTTATGTGAATATTATCAGCAAATTATTAGGTATGAATTTAATTATATTTTAAGAAGAGTATAATTATTGGGGTCGAAAATTAAAGGATAGAAATGGGTGCTAGACTTATCGACACTGAACCTACAAGGTATTAGCTACGATGGAAGGTATGGCTGAACATATTATACCTGGTGTAATATTATTATTATTACCTTAATGTTTGACTCTGCCCCTACCACAACAATGGTTCCCTTGAACTATGCTATAATATTTTCAAACTGTTCTTACCTTAATATAAAAATCTGGTCCCGCAACAACAATGCCTCCTTTGAACCATGCTATACAGGGAATAGCGTTGCTCTTGTTAATACTTTTGTCATCGGTTTCTTTGTTTTTGGTTACTCCTTGTTTACCCTCTTCACTTTCAGATTTCGTCTCAAAATATTGTGATGCTTCCTCGATTAAATTCTCATCATCTGGTTTTTGGTTTGCATTATCTGTGTTGTAGGTCAACCAGGCAATGGCAAGATGGGCTTTGTGTGTCTCAGCATCAACCTGTGTTTTTTTGGGATTTTTTTTGTGCGTTATTTAATAATTTGGTAAGTAATATATCCATTAATAATAAAGATGCATATCACCTGTAGGTTAAATTTTAACTTCACTACGGAAAAACATCAACACAATCTGGGTTTACCATTTTGGTCCCTATTTCCAACTTGTGTCACTACTCTAGTTAGAATAATTGATCAATATTTTAAGAAAGTAATAAATATTTTATTCGACATTAAATTTTATAGTTGAGTAAACAATTGATATTTACAAATTAGTATCAAACACCTTTAAATGGCTCCAAATAATTCTTAGCCTTATAGAAAGTAATAGAAACATGTCGACTTATTAATAATATGGGATGTGAACCAAAAAAGTAGCAGTTTACCGTGTAAACGTCTCCATTTCTCGTGACAATGTGTAGGACCCCTTCTGGGGCCCATATGAAACCACAACATGATTTGGCTTCTGGCAGGAAAACTTTGTTTTTGCTGAGCATGCATCGCTTGGAACAAACGTTGATTTCCCACAGTAGTAGACATTCGGACATCTCCAACATTTGACTCACAATAACTGGGGAGCTTAGACTGCATCTAGAGGTTAATTCAAAGCTATTTATTAGATATAAAGTAACATTATTTGCTATAAAGTTTACATTTATAGCGTTGAATGTGTTTATACGTGATAATATTAAGTACAATATAACTTAATTGATTCATGCTTACGTTAACATTTTACAAAACTTGTATGTGTCCGAGAGGGGAGGCTTTCTGGATTCAAGCACCTCACGGAAGTATTGTTAATATGTTTGCTTTTGTATTCCTCTTCTATGACATTAGATTGTTCGCCCCCTGACGACAGTGAAATTAAGTCCCACCTCTTACCTCAAATGGCAACATTAATGAAAGGAACTTAACTTTCACTGATAACATCGTCCACCAAAGTCTTACTTGGCCGGTCAAGGGATGTCATATCACCTTTAGAGTGTTGCAACGAATGAGGGGTTTTTTCATTATGTCATTCCCCACCTTCCTTCAAGGGTGTCAGATTGGCGTGGAGTTTTCGACATGATGGGACCGATTTGTGACAAGCGTGGGTATTTCTCGATTGTTAAAGTTAACAAACAAATAATAGTAGTTAGAGATGAGAATAATTCCCTAAAATAAAATAATAGAATAGAATAAAAATTAATAGAGAAGTTGTACACTTTAAATAAAATAAAGTCAAACATAAAATTATTGATTACAAACAAATAATGCTGATTAGAGATGAAAATATTTCCCTAAAATAAAATCAAGTATTTATAAAATAATAGAATTAAAATAATTCCAGAATCTTTACACTTTAAAATACTTTTAATAAAGTATATTCAAAGTGGTTTATTTCTTCGATATTTAAACCACAGAATATAATACTTTATTATGTTAATTAAGTGTTGATTATCAATGTTTCACTCATATATATTTATATATATCAATTAATAAAAATCAGTAATTATGAAATAATAAAATACAATATTTATTATAAGGTGTACACTTGGTATTATATATTTATAAAATGCAGTTTTTATTGTTAATTACAAATAAATTTAGTTCTTGAATATGACAACCAATTTTGATTTGATTAAAGGTGTTTATGTATATGCATTCTAGTTTACTACAATAGTCCACACAACCTTGGTAAAACCAAGGTGCGAGCAAATAAAAGTGTGTGGTCATCATTTGGGGAAGCTGAATTGTATCCACTCTGAATGATCTCCATTCAGACATTTGTCAAACAGCTTTAATACAAATCCTGAATTGTATCCACTAGAATTATCTGCATTATATCCACCAAACCCTTAATTGTATCCACTCTGAATGGACTCCAATCAGACATTTCTCAAATAAACAGCTTTAGTAAAAATCCTGAATTGTATCCACAAATGGTGGACTTTAAGTCTTAAGTTTTAGTGAAGAAACTTTAAACTGGCGTAGTGTAGAAGCTTAGTCACGCTTCCAGTAGAGTGCAACAGAATAGAATTTTCTTAACTCACTCCGTGACTACTAGATTGCAGCCAAACCAGTATTTTATTTGATTCCATCAAAATATTTAAATTGTAATTGGTTTTTATTTAATTTAAAATATATTTATAGTGTAGGGCAACAGCAGATAAACAAACTAACATTTAGAGCATCTTTAAAAAACATGGTTAGCAGTCAAAATGGTTTGTGTTATTTTATAGATATTATATTATTTTCTAGACATCAATCAACAATCTCTTTATATTTTTACTATCAATGTTACTAGTTTTTATTATTTTCTAGAAGATGCTTCAAAAGTTCATTGATAATAACATTAATTTATATATCTTGTGTCAGGTTTTTTAAGGTCGATATATTTTGAGCATGTATATCAACTTCAATAATTTAAAAGAAGCAAAACTTTGATTTACTTTTCCAACAGTTATTAGCCCCTATGTTAAAAAAAATTGAAAAATTTGCTTTAATCTAATCCGATCTAGAGGGAAAGAGACGCTTTTGATACCTTCTGGCGGGGTTTTGGTAATGTGTGTTGACAACACTGCTTTGCTCATGTCATAGGCACATATTTAAACAGGATCTATAAGTAAACCATGCCGAATAATAAACTAAGTAAATATAGGCCTAAGAGAAAATCCTAGGAATTGAAATCACTTTCAATTTTGGATAATTTAGACATGATTTTAACACTAGGACCTATTGATAATGTGGCCAAAAAGATATGCAAAGAGAGAACTGAGATTTATGCAAAGAAATACTAGCCTTCTACTTATAAGGTTAGCTTATGCCGGCACCCCACTGAGATATATTTACTATAGGGACTATCTTAAGACCAATAAAGGTGGTTATAACAAAAGTGTGAATTAACTATGGTAAATTATATAGTAAAAATTTTCCGTATCAAGCTTTAAAGAAGAAAGTAGCACTACTTTTTTTTTATGTTTGCAGCCTTGTGAAACATTCAATTTTAATTTTGCTAAGTTTAAGCTCTGTTTGATTAAAAGTACAAACGCATTAAAAATAATATGCATGTAGAATAAATTTAAATTAACTTTAGAAAAATAGTTAATGATAGTGTTTATGTATACATAGGTGTGATCGTATGGCAACATCATACAAGCAAGTGTATACCTCTTTTGATAGTGTAATTAATTTTATAATAGAGGATTTTTAAGGATACAAAATGTAAATATTAAAATAACACTTTCAAAATATATCTACCTGCTCATTAAATTGATAAACTGGATTGCCTTGATCAAAGTTAGCACAGGAGAAACACGTTTATTATGTTTTGACCCGGACAGCAGTGGGACGAAGCCATTCATCATCATTTCCTTGTTGAAACGGGACCATTATGATAAATTCCCATTTGGAATATAATTTTACAGGGCTATCCTTACCTGTCAGATATCTTTTTGGCTTCTAAAAGTCAATCAAATTGTCAACGGAAAAACAATCGTCCTCCATATTTGAATGTGAAAAATGTTTGTTTAGTGTGAATTTAGCCTGGGGATTGCTTTGCTCAAATTCAAAAGCAAAACTTTCCTGGCACGGGACTATGAAACGAGTATTTTCCATCTCTTTAAATTGTTTCACATGGGTTTAGGGAGGCCACGTCATACATTTATTAGCGTGTCATACATGAGGCGTCTTAAGCCTAACTATGAAACCAGGTCTTTTAATTTGTTTAGTGTTACGGCTGTCATCTATTGGTCGTGTGTTGGATTAATAATTTAAATTAGTATTGTCTGCCATTTGTGGATACAATTCAGGATTTGTATTAAAGTTGTTTATTTGAAAACTCTCGGAATGGAGAACATTCAGATTGGATACAAATCATGATTTAGTGCATATAATGCAGATAATTCTAGTGGATACATTTCAGGATTATTATTAATGCTGTTTATTTGTGAAATGTCTGAATGAAGACCATTCAGAGTGGATACAGTTCAGGATTTGGTGGATATAAAGCAAGTGGATACAATTCAGATTTTTTTTATTAAAGATGTTTATTTGAAAACTATCTGAATGGACACCATTTAGGGTGGATACAAATCAGGATTTAGTGGATGCAATGCAGATAATTCTTGTGGATACAATTCAAGAATTTTATTAAAGCTGTTTATTTGAGAAATATCTGAATGTAGACAATTCAGAATGGATATAATTAAGGATTTAGTGGATATAATGCAAGTGGATACAATTTAGGATTTTTATTAAAGCAATTTATTTGAAAACTGTCTGAATGGATACCATTCAGAGTGGATACAATTTAGGATCTAGTGGATATAATGCAGATAATTCTAGTGGATGCAAATCAGAATTTTCATTTGTGTTGTTTCTTTGAGAAAAGTCTTAATGGAGACCTTTCAAAGTGAATATAATTCAGTCTCCATAATTTTTAATCTTAATAATTCCATTGTTTGTTCGGCTTTATGTGTAAGCAGGGGAAAGTAAATTATATTTATGGTTACCACTCCTCATGGGCTCTTTAAAGCTGTGAAACTTGACATGCAATGATGATGATGATGATGGGAATAATGTAGCAATGTTTTGTAGCAGTCATTCTCTACCATCTGCTTATTGATGGTTCAATAACCCAACGGCAGACTAACTCCAATTAGGGAAACAACAGGAGAAAAAAAAGGGGGTTGACATAACAATACAATATTTGATGAATAAATGCAAATTTATTGAACAAATGATAGATGATATACATATTAATATATAAAGAAAAAGGTTCGCGATTATCAAAACTAGTAATTATAATGGGTCGATGTGTGCCAACGCTTGCCTATAGTTAATTCACAAGCCAATTAACTATATGGCTTCAACTTTCAAACATAACATACATTACTCACTATTGAAGTTTAAGTACACAATAGACATTGGACAGCACCACCAGCAACATTTAAACATATTAAGGCTAGACACCTCCTTAAAGAGCAAGTCAGCTCTATACTGCTACTGCTACTGTTACTGCTGCTGCTGCTGTTACTACTACTACTACTACTACTACTACTACTACTACTACTACTACTACTACTACTACTACTACTACTATCTACCTATGACTTAATTGGGTTGCCATTAGAAGTTAATTTTGATGACTGTAAACTAGTGAGTCATTATCTTTGTTAATGTTGGTTACTCTACATTTATTTTAAAAGGCTTGTATCAACCCACTCGACTGTATGATACACATGTTATAATATCTAATGTCCTAATGGAGGCATCTTGATTGTATTTAAGTTTTGAAAGTTACATTTAATAGTTTTCGTATTAAATTTGACTTTATTAATGTTTTCGAATATTTAGTGTCATATTTGTTAATCAAAGATTATTAGTCTGAAAAAAAAAGAGTGATAATTTAAGCGTCTGATGGCACTAGATTACAAGCGTATTCAAATGATTTAAATGGAGAAAATAGTTTCATTAGAGGCCAAGTACTATAAGTGTGGTGAAAATGTGGGTTATTTTGTATCCCATCATTCTCAAACACTCCCTTTAAAGAGCTGTACTGCAGAAAAACAATTACCTATGTTAAATAGCACCTTAACATAATTTATTCTAGTGATCTAAGATAGAAATAAAAGACTACAAGGAACCGTACTTAATAGCACATATTTAATAAAGCAACTCCATTTACATTTAGTAAGGACTAGTTTATCAGATGGTCACATCTGTCAGGGTGTGATTATCACAGAACATCACGTACCTTAATAACTGCTCTCCTAGTTGAGTACTTCCACTTTCCTTCCATGCCAGCTTCGTGCCAGTTCGCCAACACCAAACGGTAATGATGAACTGTGGGAATGTGCTTAGTGACACGATGTACTCCAGTTCAGAGAAAACTAGATTCGTGTAGCCATCTGGACAACCTCCTACAACAGTCGGGAGTTATTAGCAGCTGGAATCATACCTCCTGGGTACACCCTGGCTGGAAGCCTAGTCAGGGTTTGAGGGGGAAGAGGGTGGGTGGGGGGGGAGGTGATGACCGGCCCCTCACTTTTAACATGTCTGTGCCATCTTTCCACATTTTCTCAAAAGGGAATGATCAGGTATATATTTGTTTTGGAAACAATTTTAAATGTATTGGCCCCTTTTATACTTTTAGTCTTCTATGAAAAATACATAGTATTCTATTAAACACGCTAGTCACTGTTTGTTTTATCCTTTTTACTTCACTAAGGATATATTATAGAAATATTTGGGTACTACCCCAGTGGCAGCAGTGTGAAGTACAAACTAAGTGTTTTACTTTCTCTCAACAGCTCACGAGAATGTATTGTGAACGTAAAAAAAAAAAAAATCGAGCTCAAGATTTTGATAAAATGTCAACGTTTCATGATCACTTGAAACCAAAAAAAGTTGTTTTCACGATGTCGTCTCTCTGTCTGCCTGTCTGTACCTCGAGCTAGAGCCGAAACTATTTTAACGATTGGGCTAAAACTTGGTATCTAGGGTTCTCATAAGGTCCCCCCTAGGGGATTTTTGGAATTATATATCTAGCCCTAAATTTAAGAGTAGTTTACTGAAAGGTACTGAATAAAAAATCTATTTATCAAAATTCCCCTTTAACGATTTTGATTAAATTTTATATTTAGACACTGTTTATCATTATAAATAAGTTGGCAACTCTCATTTTCTCGTGAAAATTACTTTTAGGGTACCTACGTTGTGGAAATTTTCCAATTTTCATCATTTATCTGCAACTGTTTGAGATACGTAATAACTTATCATTGTAAAATGTAGTACTATTAAAGATAAAAATCTTTTATTTGAAATATATTTTTATAAAACGATCAATTTCTGAGCTATAAGCAAATATACACACTTTTTAATTCAGGTTTTTGAAAATGAATTTGATTATTATGCTCTTTGTTTGACAAAGATATTTCTCTTTTCCCATTTTATTTTTCTCTAAAAGTGTTCCTAGTTCCTAACGCCATAGAGTAAGTAACAGTGTTTATAATTTCATTCATGATCATTGTTGTAATTTTTCTATAGTTAAATAAAATATGCTTAAAATTAATGAATAAACAAACCGAAAAATTAGTTTTTTAAACTTTTTAAAAAAAAACCAAAACCAACTATCTTGGTCAGTCATGTCAGAGGTTCACAATAATGAAACAATACAAAATAATATATCATAAACAATGAAAGAGTAAGATTCAAGGTCAGTTTTTTTAGCACCGTGTCTTAATAGCTGTTCGGGTTATACGGCTATATACTAATTACGCTAATAGTTTTAGAGATTATGAAGATTATATTTAGAAGAAGTGTACTCACATTTGCGTGTAGAGAGTGGAAAACAATTTTTAGAAAATCCAGCCTCATTATACCCGATTGAAATTCGAACCTTGATCTTCCCTATTATCGGTGGTCTAGTATAATGCGAGAGTAGTGTGTAAACGTACCGATATAGGTGGAGGCATAACGGGGGGAGATGGATGTACCCCCTTTTAGATCTATTTAACTCTGCTCTTTTATTTTCGAGTATGATATGATTAAAACAAAATTCAAATAGCTTCTAAGGGAATAGAACTAAAATTTAAAAAAATCAGGTGATGACTTATAAATATTTTCAAAGCTCATAGACATTTCAAATAAATAATGAGAGAAGACCACCCCAAATATTCTAGAGGCGTATATTCCATCACCATTGACCCGAAATGGATGATTTTAGAGATTATTTCACCTTTCTGTATTAATGTGTACTTGAATAAAAGGTTGAGTCCCATATTGTAACCTTTTCAAATAAAGGCATTTCCAGCTTAACCAAATGTATTGAAGAGTTCTGTGAGACAGCCGGATGGAGAGGTTGGAGTTGATTGTGCCCTGGGAAGTCATCCAGTTCTTCTGATGACCCTATCTAATATAGTCAGTATCATATAAGAAGAAAGTTATTTTGACAGTTAGAAACTACTTAAACAATTTCCATATAGATACCATAAAACCAATCATGTGATCTGAAGCTAGGGCTACCCTATGGTATCATAAAGGAGACGCCCTCGTCTTTCAATTGAGATATGTGTTCCATCCATCTTAAAATGTCTTTACTAAGGTTTACAATGCTGAGAGGGATTTTCATTTGTTGGACGATCATGCTCGCATGTCATTCTATTTACCGTCGTATGTCAACTGAACATTACCTTGCATCTGCAATACTTTTGAAGATTGATCAAGAGTGGTTCTTCAAGTCCTTAACTAAGACTCATTAAAAAGATAGTGAAATGAATGGACACAAACGTTATGGTTTAAAGTACTTAACATATGTTTTTCCTGGTTTGAGCGACGTTAAATGTATCTGTGATTAAAACCTCTCCCACTTAAATGGTTAAATTATTGTCAAGATTTTCTATACAACAAAAAAGCAGATTTTTTTTAAAGAGAGGCTTTCTAAAATAACACTAAAACATGGGATGTTAAATTCTATTAAAATTCCCTATCTGCATCAGCAATATAATTTATTTACTTCTAATTTGTCTGGTAACATGGAGAATACGTCCATAAGGACATTACAGACCTGTAAACACTGATTGTGTTGCATTATCAGTGTGATTAGACATTATAGTATATAGATTGGCGTTTATATGGTAGAATTAAGAGCCAAGAATAATTAAATGAATGACTGATAGACTTATGCTGCTGTAGCTTAACATATTTTTAGGGGAATAGCTAAAAAGTAAAAACTGATGGTATTTTTTAGATCACTACGACAAAACTAGTAATAAATGTAACATTACAACTCTGCCCCACCCATTTTTCAAACTGGCCAATGATGATGACTCGGCCAATATCTAATTTCTTAAAGACCAAGATAATATATAGTAGCTCTAAAAAAATATATATAGTAGTTCTAAAAAAGTACCAGTATTATATTGTAACTATGTGAGTAGTAAGTTTTTTAAATCAATTCCAAAATATTGTATTATGAAACAACATGTAAAAACTATGCTTCTCTTCTGAAGCACGCCCTTGCCAAAAGTTACTTAAATAGGTAAGCGTTTAGAACAACTCTGGAGTTTATGTTAAAATGTACAGTTTATTTTTTGTAATAAGATTTGAAGTATCCCTTTCTTTAGTTAATAAAGGCTCTATTTATTACAAAATAAATACTTACCTTTTAGTATAGAGATCGGGGTGAAATTTGGGTAGGTGAATAACAATATTCGTGGGTTGTAACATTTCTCAGCGAAAGCAAACATTGGCATAGTTCTATGCCCTGCCAAACACTGCACTCCATCACCATGCTCTTCACAGTTGGCATAATATATGAGGTTCTTCTTTAGTCCAATATCGTAAAACAAGATGTGACATTCATTGATTATTGCCAAAGTTTCTTTACCAACAAAAGTTAGCTCTGTTATCTTCCCTAATTTTATCCACCTGTAATATTAAATTATTAACAATGGATATGTGTATAGATTAGTTTACGCTTTCAATCATTGTTCCATTGTAAGGGTGCCTGCATGCCGAGGAGCGCGCACCTCAAACTGTAGAAACAAATATTACAGGCATTTTGTGAGTATCACCTCACTCAAATTGCAATTTAAAATTTTACAACTGATTTATTCTCGTAAATGTTTGATGTATAATATATCAAAAGCCCTAAGTAATCCAAGTGGTGGAAAGTATTGAAAATAAAAAAATAAAAAAATCCCTGAAATCCTCTGGTAGCACTGCTGCTCTATGGATACAATACATGGATATGATGGACATACTTCGCAAGTTTTTGAGAGCCAAACGAATGGGAAACTGGCAACTTCTCCTTAAATCAATATTAGAATTGTTTCCTTTCATGCCAACATCTAGATATAATCTCTACACACCACATGTTCGGGTGTCAGTGCATTTGATGATAAAGCTCCAGGTCGAACATCCACATGTCTGTCAGAGATTTGAAGAGGGATTTCACGGGTTCCGAAGAACTGATCGTTTATGAGCTGGCCTGTCCGTAGATCTGATCATAGAGCAGGTACTGATGAGAAGCATGAAGAATACTGGTGGCCTCACAAGAGGTTGTGGGATGACATAGCGACAGCGTCTAGCATAGCTCCTCACCATGCCAGCTTGTGCTGAATTCAACAATGCCAAGAAAGAACTAGCTGAAGTCAACTACGACACTGGGGAGCAGAACAAGGACATCACAGATTCAAGATAAGCAAGTGACTTGAACACACACACAGTTCTGGACTATCGCAAACTAAGAAATACAAGCTTGCGCAGTGTCTCGACTGGGATCTATTCACACTCTACTCTAAATGTTGACAAAGCAAAGATCATTGGCCAGAACATCTTGGCTAGCATGGATTGACCAATCACTACTGAGTACACATTCAAGAAAAGGATAAGGTAAACACTATGAGCATGCAATCATTAGTGCAGATTGGTGACTAAGTACTACTTTTCTAGCGACTGATAGCTGTTGCTGCAAAAGCATCAAAAGATTTGCCACCAGTATTCAAGTACGGGATATGCAGTCATCCAGCAGCATTGTTTGACACCTCCCTGGTTCTTCGACAACCACAGAAGCCAGTACTAACAAATGCCATCTGGGCCCTACCAACATCTGACCTTGCAGGGTTCACAGGTCAAGTTCAGTATGTACTGTATGATGGAGCACTTGTTCAACGCATCCCATGGGGATGTGGAGCCACATATAAATACATCTGTAGGATGTACACTGAGTACTTCACACGGAAGTATGGGGAAGGCAATTGTCGTGTTCGATGGTTACAAGGGCACATCCACCAAGGACCATGACACACAAGAAACAAACCAACTGTAACTTTTGATGAGCAAAATATGCTTCTTACAATGAAGAAAGAAGAGTTCCTCACAAGCAATAAAAACTAGCAAAAGCTCGTCAACCTTTTTAGTGGTCACTTTCTGGAGAAAACCTGTCAAACGGATCAATCAAAGGCGATTCTGAGCTTCTCATAATGAAGAAAGTAGAGGAGCCTTCCAACACAAGAAACACTGTGGTATTTGGTGATGACACGGATCTCCTCATCCTTCACATCTTTCGTGCCAACATCCAAGTTGAATGAGCCAAAGAAAATCACAAAGGCTGTCAAGCAGCATCTCTCCCCCAGTATGTGCTCACACATCCTCTAAGTGCACGCAATCCTTGGGTGTGACACTACATCCCGCCTATATAGTGTTTGACACACCGTTAGCTTCCACGTCAGATGTTACAGCAGCAGGAGAGAATGTTTTGGTATGCCTGTACAATGGAAAGCTGGGCGAGAGACTTGATTCATTACGTTTTAAACGTATTTGTGAAAATGTGGCTGCTGGTACTTCTCATGGGACTGCCAATGAGTCTACCACCTACTTCCGCAGCAGCAAACTACCATGGTATCCACGTGTACTGCCAGATGCAGCGGTGGAAGGAAACTGCAGATGAACTCATACCATCGGACTGGTGATGGAAAGATAATGAATGATGTGGGGCTTATCCCAGTCCAAACTGACAATACTACCGGCACCACAGGAACTCCTGCGGAACATCAGATGCAGCTGCAAATAAGATTGCAGCAGCCTTATGTGCACATGTAAAAAAGCATTATATTGAGTGCTTTGTTGCTTGTAACAACTGCAAAGGATCATTGTGTATAAATTTATCTCAAGCTCAATGTCATGACGATAATGATGATGAATTTGGAGCTGAACAATCAGAAAACTAAACAATTTATGTTGCCTAATTTAGTATTTAATGTTGTAAGTTTTATTACTTTAAAATATAAAACCAGATGACATATTTGTATTACTTTAAAATATAAAACTATATTACATTAATTGTTATTTGAATTACTTTAAAATATATAACTAGATGAGTCCTTGTTATTCATTATATTTGTGTTAAGCAAATAAGTACTATTAAAGGTCATTAAAATAAATCCATTTACTTTTTAAAGGCAGTTTTTAATGATTTAAATCTTCATTGGGTATATCTGATTTTACTTTTCAGTATATCATCTTCCTATGAAAATATATGTTTCTTTACAGTGTCGATATATATTGAGTTGAACTATTTTGATCATATTTCAGGGTTCCTACAGTATTTGTAAAAAAATTCTT
>CABFWB010005716.1:10223-22750 GCA_902151455.1 Timema bartmani | reverse complement strand
CCCCCCCCCCCTTTCCACGGGGCTCAATCAAGTGAGAGCACGTAATGAGGTGACGTAGGGCATTACCAACCCCTAGGTACACATTTATCAGGGGTTTGCTCACCTCCTACCCCTCTCGGACATGACTTACCAATCTGTACTGGGAGGGTTTACCGCTACTTGCCATCACGGAACACTAGCGCCGTATGCGGGGACGAGATACGACTGCCACGTGAACTGATTGTCTCACTGACGATAATGTAGTGCGTGTGATCTGCTGTTACGTGACTTCATAATATGAGTTAAGCTGGGTACTTAAATATGAAACTGCAACGTGCAACGCAACTGTTTCTGCAACCAAATGTTACTAATGATTCCGTCTCGAGATACGATGCTGCAACCATTCTCCGTGTGGCAAGCTCTGATCCACACGGATGTTGGCTTTCCTGCGAACACAAAGGCGCACATGTGGACGACAATTATTAACATGGTTATCTTGTGTGGACGCAACACGAACATGGCTTGGACCAAGGAATTTTACCTTACTTTAATTGAACTGGATCACAATTATACATAGCTATGGGATCCTACCTCCAATTTTTTTTTTTTTTCAAAATATGATTAAAAATCTATGCTTGGAAGGACACTGGAAATACAATGGAATTAACAGATGAAATATGCAAGAATAAAATTGTTAATTTACTATCATCTTTCAGAAGAGAAAATACAAGATATACTCAGCACTCGCAGTTAGCCCCTCAGAAGACTTGTTCGCAAGTTCGCACTGTGGAACAACTACTGTTCGGATAAGCATTCTTGGTACCATACATATTTCATATATGCATCAACCGTTGTGTTTCATGTTGCGCCTTCAAACTCGCAAGTAAGGATCTCACAAACCCCAGGCTGCACCAAACCAGAGATAATTTTGAAATGTTTCTGTTGTCATGCGAGTTGGTGTGGCGTTGTGTCATCAGCTACTGAGTTTTCAATCCGACAACACTGGAAATCCGATAAAGTTCCAAAGTATTGAGCCGATGGCATACAAACGCGCCGTTGTACAAAATTATTAAACGAAAGTAAACAATTATTTTTAGCATCGTATGTTACTAACTGTTTGAGGTATACACCTGTGTACTAATTACTCTCATGGGCTTGTTATGGAGAAGGTTGAATTTAGAGGAAGTGCACCCACATTTGCGTGGAAAGATTGGGGGAAACCCTTTAGGAAAAAACATCCTTAGTACATTGGACTGGGATCTAACAACGAGCTCTCCGTCGTCTAATCTATTGCTAGAGTGATGTTTTAAACCATGAGGCCACTGAAGCTGATGTAAACACTATTATTGTATTGAGTGCACCATGAGAAACAATTTGTTTGGCTTTATTTGAAAACCATATTCCATAAGTTTATTATTTCAAAATGTGCCCAGATAATAAAAGTTTAAGTTAAAAGTCTTTCTGATTCATTAGCTACTTTAGATAATTTGATATAGTCTCTATATATATATATATAGCGTCAGAGGTCACGAGATCGATCTCCATTTGATTTTAATATTTTAATTTTATCTTAGTAAAACATCACTTGCCAATTTGAATTTAGTAAGGAGTCCCATTTTATTTTAATAATTATTTTTAAAAAATATATATAATTGGTTGGCTTAAACGTTTTCACTATCCCAATAATAATTAACTTATTTAGTCCTATTTTTAAATATGCAGATTTTTTATCTTATAAAACCCACTAATTTAGTTTTTAAGTAATCACCTACGTACAAATTTCAAAGTTAACGTTCTGTTTTCAATCATGTGTAATTACTTTTGGAGGAGAATATTGGGGAAGTCGATGTAGGCTTAAATACCTTATATATTTTATGATTTTTCTAATATATGTTTATTAATACAATAATTTATGAAAAGAAAGGTTATTTTTTCAGACTGTTATAAAAAAAAGAAATATCCGGGACTTAAGATTATGAGGAGGTCACGCTGCCAAACTATCTAAGATGTCCTCTTGATGGGAGGGAGAGACTTAAGTAGTATTATTTTAATTTCATGCAAACAATTTTATTAAAGGATTGCATGAAACGTTCAAAGCAATAATATTTTGTACTTCTGAAATATATATTTTGTAAAATGGCGTGCTTCTTTTTCAACAAAATCATTCTCAGAAGTTTCTAACTGAAGATGGAGAGGCACGTGTCCATCTTGTTTTATGTTGCTTTACTCGCTGGACAGGTCCTGTCTCGCACGATGTTTTGCTCGCGAGAAGAATTCTCCCGCAAGTCGCTAGTGTGACGTCAGTTTTCGCGGTTTGGGCGTTTCCAAATTAGGTGTTTACAAGAATGTGTGCGAGATTCGATCAATCCGCGAGCAATTTGCAAACCGCACGTTTCAAAATTAGGTGTCTGGACCAATCTTAAGGCCATTTGACGTCACTACACCCCCTAAACATAGGTTTGGTAAACTATGGATGGGAATATAGTTTAGGTTGACAGCTTACACCATTCTTCTTTTAAATATAACGTTTGGTGTGCCTTTCTTATCAGCCTCAGAATTGAAATTAAATTTGAAAATATAGTTATGATTTGTTTTGGTTTGAAAATGTTTTAAGTTTTCTCACTAATTTGTGAACTCTCTATAACGATAATTTAAAATACTTAATCTTTTCTGAGTTTATAATTAAATTATTTAACGTTAAATTTTATTAGTTTTTATTTAATGCAGCCCGATTTATAGTGAGATTGATAAAAACAAATGTATCAGAACACAGCTTACAAACTAACTTAAGTAATCCCCATACAATTATAATATATCCCACTAGCCGAATAGCTGATCACGTGGTTTAGGTTTAATAAACTGAAAATTTCTGGTTTCGGGGAGGTTTAGATTCTAATCTTGACCGAGTTCACTTATATAGTTCCACATGTGACGTTTTAATGGGTTTTTTTTCCATTCCATCTCCAAAGTCATACGCATGTGCTTCCACTAAACTTTTAATTTGTTGTGTTTAACGTAAACTTTATGAACACACCGATTACCCTATATTATCGCATGACCTTTAAAAAAATGACTTAAGCTATCATAAAATATACAACACTCTGTCACACGACCAACAGTTTATTATTATATATATAAAGTGCATGATGGTAATCGAACCAATGAATCTGACACAAGTAGACAGGCAACCAACAGAGCTCTTGTGTTGGATTTTCTTAACTACACGTACGCCAACATTACGCTGATTGTATGGATACATAAATTCCAATTACCATTGGGCAGTGATTGCTTCCCTCTGCGTAATTTAAGTGAAGTGCAGTGTTGCCAATTCATATTACTAGAATCCCACCAGAATTGATTTAATATATAAAACTTTTCACTATATTTAAACTAAATAAAGCTTGATATTATATTAATGTTCAATTTTAAGAAAATAATAGAGGCTAAAGTATTTTTAACATAGAAAATGAAAATTTAGTTTACTTTAATCTGGAATCAATACTTGGTCATATATACTATGTATTGATTCAAATTAAAGTAAACTAAATTTGTATGTGAGTTGTATGTATAAATATATACATGCATACATGTATTTCCACCAAATCCCTGATTAAAGATAAATTAGGACTATAAGAACTTCAATTTAGTAAGAAAAACAATATCTCATTCATTATATTGGGTGTTCTCAACCTTAATACTAATACAATTGCCCAATTGCTCAAATATGTTACAAAACTACCTTCACTCAACTGTAGAAATCATCATCGTCAGTCCTATTAGGTAGCAGTATAGCTTTAAAAGATGTCAATAGCTGGTTTTAATTTATATGTGAATACATAGGAACAGAACAGCTTAAAGAAAACCATAAAGATTTTATCATTTTCATGTAGGTATATATAAATGGCAAATCACAAATAACCAAGTTAGCTACAACTGACGAGGTTCTTGCTGCTCATAGATCGAGCCGCATACCCCCCTTATTTGGTTTCCATACCCCCTGTTAAGAACCCTTGCCTTGCCATACTTTTATGGCCTACTTTAAAAGCACTGTATAGCCACTAGAGCAAAACTAAGCTGGCATTTACCCACCTACCATTTGTGTCTTTTTAAATTCAAGTAAACAATAAAAAAATACTCAAACTAATCTTACCTTATAAAAGTTCTAAGGTTTAATTTTAAAATATTCAGAAACTCCTCTAGCCTCTATTTGAATATTTAGCCGCCAGACCAACTCTGAAAGAAGTTATATATAACTATCAAGGAGTAACCCTCTTATTAATTATTATTATTAGCACCGCATCTTACTACCCGTTCGGGTTATACGCACTTACGCTAATGTGCAATGGTAGGGTGATTGTGAGATGAAATGGAGGACCTACAGTTTAACGTGGAATCCGAACCACGGTGGAGGCCTGGCATTCCTCACATTCACAAGTTGTGATTAATACACATCTTGTCAGAGTTGAAGGAAGGTTTTGGCAATCAGATAAATCTGTGCCGGGACCAAGGATTGAACCCCGGACCCCAGCACAGAAGTCTGACACCTAACCCCTAGACCACCAGGTCACCTAGTAACCCTCTTCAGTGGCCTAATGGTCTAAGGTGTTATTCTCATGTTAGACTGGCTTGCTGAAGACGGGGAGATTGGGGCTCGAATCCTAGTCGGGTCTACTGAGAATGATTTTTCCTAAAAGTTTTCCCATTCTCCTTCCACTCAAATGCTAGTAGATTACCTCTGAAATGGTTCCTTCCTCATCCCTACCTCATTAGAATATTTATAATATTATGCCTATAATATTAACAAGTAAGATATTCACTTCTGTGGCCGCGTGGTCTAACGCACTAATCTCGTGTTGGACTATACTGCCGAAGACAGGGAGATTGAGGTTAGATCCCGATCGGGTGCAATGAGGGTGGTTTTCCACTCTCCCTCCACGCAAATATGGTGTACTTCCTCTAAGTTAAGATTTACTAATCCCTAACCCATTAGTGTAATTAGTACATCGGCGTACAACCTGAACAAGTACTAAGACGCAATGCTACAAAAATATATAAAAAAGACATGATTTAAAAAAAAATCAAAGCAAGGATAATATGAGGCAACTTATGATAGACCGTTCCACTCCAAATCTGTCCTCTGAGCCTTGCAGCTACAATGTGGTCTAGTTCTTCCTTACATGAGGTTTGACGGCCCTGCACTTAGGAATGTAAACTACAGAACGGAGTGTGTTCCAATGTGAAGGTTCTAGTTACAACAAACTAAACTATCGCGATAGTATCCAACCCAAAACCACGACTCACAAACAAAATAATCGTAAAACCAAATAGGTTTTAAATAATGTACGACCCGCTTCGTCAGCCACGTTATCTAACGCGCTAATCTCGTGTTGGACTAGATTGCCGAAGATGGGGAGATCAGGGGTTTGATCCCGGTCGGGTGCACTGAAGGTGGTTTTCTAAATGGTTTTCCACTCCCCCCCCCCACGCAAATGCGGGTGCATTTCCTTTAAATTAAACCTTCATAATCCCCAACCCAATAGTGTAACTAGGACATAAGCGTATAACCTGAACAGGTAGTAAGACGTGGTGCTAAAAAAAATTAAAGTACATACAAAATAAAATACTATGAAGTTCACCAAGAGTACAGTCAAGCAAGCTGCGTCGTGGAATACAAGGACGAAGGTAAAGGACGCTCCAGACTGACAAGAAGGGTCAATCACTTTCCATCTCATCCTTATAGCAGGAGTCAAGCTGTTAAATAGATCATGTGTCAAAATATATTAATTATTAATAATAAAAACCTAGTCCATCAACACCCCACGTGGGACACCCATCATTGGATGTTGATATACATCGATGCTTCCTCTGTGTAGCTGGCCTGATAACAGAAGGGTATCTCAATTTGACTTGCTCGAAAAATAATTTATAAAATATTTTAAGGAAAAAAATTATATATTAACTTGATTGTAAAGTCATAAAGGGATTTATAAAATAAAACAAATTATTTTAGGGAACTGTTTAAATATTCACTTGGTCCAAAAGTAATTTTAAAAACAAACACATTATCTTCAGGAATGATTTAAAAAATTGACTTCACACTCTTCAGTGGCCGCATGGTCTAAGGCGCTTCTCTTGCAATAAACTAGACTGTCGAAGACAGGGAGATTGTGTTTTGATCCCGGTTGGGTGTACGGGCGTGGTTTTTCCTTAAAAATGGTTTCACACTTTTTCTCCGTGCAAATGAGGGTAAACCTATTATAAATGAAATCTTTCTTGCACCTATCCCATTAGTTTAATCAGTACATAAGCATATGACCCAAATGGGGAAAATATATGGTGTTAAAAAATTACTGACCTCCTTCAAAAATAATATATAAAATAAATTAATTATTTTAAGGTGTAATTTACATACTGACTTCTTCAAAAAAGATTTTATTTAACAAACTAATGATTTTAAGGTAAAATTTAGATAATAATCGACTAGGTTGTATTAGTGTTGTGTTGATGTCACGACAGTCAATGAGTTGTCCTAGAGTGTTCATGTGTGTGTGTGTGTGTGTGTGTGTGTGTGTGTGTGAAGGGGTGGGTGGAATCAAACGGTAGCTGACCTTTCCCATTTGACCGTTCACCGGGCACCATTACTCGCACCTGTACACACTGTCTATTTTTTTTTTCACTCTTTCTCTATTTTTCTTTCTCTCTGTTTACGTCCGATTAGCTTTGAGCTATCAGTCTTTCTCTATTCACGTTTATTGTTCTTTGTGTCTGCTGTTTCTTCTCTTTTGTGTTTCGAATTGTCATTTTAGCGTTACTTACGCCCATTCCTTTGATGGTGTGATTTTCCGTTTGTCCTTTATTTTCTTTGGTACTATTTAACTCCTTTCGTTAGCTTTTATTTTACCTTACTGCTTCTTATTACTTTTACCCCCCCTCATCCCCCATATATATATATATATATAAAATAAGCTACTTGAGTAGGAATGAATAAGGTAAGAATTTATAGGAAATGTATCGCACTCGCGTTGAGATGTGTGTGTATGTGTATATATATATATATATACACACACAGAAAGAGTGGGAAAAACACCCTAAGTAAACCTACATTCAGCCAGGATACAAAACCTCACCCCACCGTCTCTGCTAAACAGACTAACTAAGATTGATATAAGTGACTTCTATAACTATATACGTGTGTACCTGGAGTTAAAGCCGGAGAAGTTTGGTGTGTTTCGTTCAAACTTGATATTTATATGTTATATGATCATATCTAGAGGAGAAATCTTGATTTTAATCCTAACGCTATAACTAAGGGTAGTTAACAAAAAAAAACTTATTCTTAAAAATTCAAAAGTTTCGAAAATGTCAATAACAATTTCGTTTAAAGTGTATATTTTGCTATTATTTTTCATTATAAATAACTCTTAATTACATGTTTTTTAGAGAAAAATTTATTTAAGGGTAATTTACAGATAACTAATTTTTTTTTAAATGATGTTCCAAGCTAGAATATACTCCAAAACTCTAAGAACGCATACACTTTAAAACTTTGTCATATCCTTTATTTTTTAGTATACTCCAAACATTCCTATTTGGCAGTTTAACATGTCATTATTTTCTTGCCGAAATTTTCCCTCTTCCCAAATTCTCCTTCATTAGGACTGAACCCATGTAAGTCGCTGATGCCTTTAGTAAACGTTACGCAAAGCGTAGTTTGAATTGGAAGTCACAGCATGACATGGCCTAATATCGAAACTGTTGCGTAAACTGTGACCTAGGGTCAGTTTATCAAGGCATGGCATGTCCTAATATTGAGATTATTGCGTAAACTGTGACCTAGGGTCGGTTTATCACGGCATAGCACGTCCTAATATCAAGAATGTTGCGTAAACTGTGACCTAGGGTCAGTTTATCACGGTATACCACGTCCTAATATTGAGACTATTACGTAAACTGTGACCTAGGGTTAGTTTATCACGGCATAGCACGTCCTAATATTGAGACTATTGCGTAAACTGTGACCTAGGGTTAGTTTATCACGGCATAGCACGTCCTAATATTGAGACTATTGCGTAAACTGTGATCTAGATTCAGTTTATCACGGTATAGTACGTCCTAATATCGAGACTATTGCGTAAACTGTGACCTAGGGTTAGTTTATAACGGCATAGCACGTCCTAATATTGAGACTATTGCGTAAACTGTGATCTAGATTCAGTTTATCACGGCATAGTACGTCCTAATATCGAGACTATTGCGTAAACTGTGACCTAGGATCAGTTTATCACGGCATTGCACGTCCTAATATTGAGACTATTGCGTAAACTGTGACCTAGGGTCGGTTTATCACGGCATAGCACGTCATAATATCGAGACTGTTGCGTAAACTGTAAACTAGGGTCAAATGTTTTTTATATCAAAACAAAAGTTTCAAAAACGCACATGATGGACTTTTTTTACGTTCTCATAATATGAAGAGAAAGTATTGTTATTCTGAGAAAAATCAATCTCGCGTTTATGAAGAATCTTTACAATTTATGTGAACACAAACCCAAAAAAGCAGCTTTTACTATTTTGTCTGTCATGTCTGTTTGTCTGTCGCTGGCCACTGATCCAAAATGATTTGATGGATTTTGTTCACACTTGATCTTGAGATTTTATAGGACTACACCACTAAATGCATTTTTTTTATATACTCCAGCCCTTCAATTAAGAATAGTTTACTAATCAGTAATTTCTTTTTAACTCCAAACCTTTTGATAATGGCTGTAACGGTTTTGTTTAAAATGTGTATCTAGGATTTGTTTGACATGGCAAATAACAATGTATTATTAATTTAGGGGTAAAAAGTCATTTATGGGTACTTTATTGATGACTGTTGTTTTCAAAACAAGAAATATTTTTAAAATGGCCCTGGCGTTTTGATTACAAATGAGTATATTGGAAGTATTTGACATGACAAATAACCCTACATACTTTGTTTTAAGTAAAAATTCGATAAAGGGTATTTTATTGGTGAGTGATTTTTGAAAATTCTAATTATTTTTAAAATGGCTATAACGATTTTGCTTAAAATGTATATCTGGGGAGTTTTTGACAAGAACATGACAGATAAAGCTAGATATTTGTTTTGGGGTAAAATTTTGGCTATGGGTAGTTTACTGATAGCTCTTTTTTAAATTAAAATATTTAAAAAAAATACTTTAGTAGTTTGATTCAAAACTGTTATCAGACTACTATTTTACACTCGGTTGGATGAACTGGGGGTGGTTTTTCCTAAATGGTTTTCCACTCTCCCTCCATGCAAATGCGGGTTCACTTCCTCTAAATTCAACCCTCCCAATTCCTAATCCATTAGCGTAATTAGTACTTAAGCGTATAACGCGAACGGGTAGTAAGACGCGGTGCTAAATTACTATTTTACATATCTATAATATTGTATCTTTATTTATCTAAAATAAAATAATTTAAGGGTTGCTTACCTACAAAAAATTATAGAAAATTTTAATGTTTTGGAAATCGACCTTGAAAATTGAATTAAAAATGGGAATCTGTGAATAGTTGTTTTATCATAAATTAAAATATTTTTTTTATTTTTACAAACAATAAAAAAATTTAATGTACCTAGTTTAAAATCATTTATTTTTAAAAATTTGAATTTTGTTAAATATAATTGAACAATTTGGTTTGAAATGTATATATAAAGAGTGATTATTGTGATTAGCAAGTTGATGAGGTGTTTGTTTTATGAGGAAAACTTAGTTAAGAATAGTTTACTGAAAACCTATTTTTGAAAAATATATTTGAAGCCATAACACACAATATGAGCAAGTTTGGTCGATTATGTAGTAACATCTATTTTTAAAATAACAACAAAAATGTTTTAGTAAAATAGGGTTGAACTTTGATAAACCACTTGTTTTTGACACTTCTCGAAGTATCCCAGTTTCAAACAAACACTTTAATTCCCATATTTCAAATATTTGTTATTATATTGAATTTTTTTTTAAATCAAGTTAACTTTGACCAAGTAATTTAGTAAAATAAAACATTTTAGACTGAAAGTGAGAATAAAACATAGGATGTACAATTTTGATGATAGGAGAGTTTATTTTTTCCACGCCAATTCTCGCAACTATTCCAGACTATACTAATTATAATAAAACTTCTGTGTTGAGGATCAGGAGAGTAGGATTTAGATTAAGTGTAACCCAAATTATCGTGGAGGTTGAGGGGAAGACAGTTTAAGGTAACTTCTCTCAGTACAACCGGATGGAAATTCGATGCCCAACCTTCTCGTCACCGAAAAAACAAAGTATAAAAGCTTTAAAATTAGTATGCGTGCACATCGATGAGGGATCTAATTTAACTTTATTCATGATTGCTTTATGCTATTTGTTAATTATTTTTATTTATGTGGTGTTCAGGGGCGCTGCATCTTGGGGTGGGGGGGTTGGGGGTGTCACCCCCCCAATGTTGGTTAAAAGCTTGAAAGTTGTGAATCATTTAGATTTAAGATCTGGAGTTGGGAAATTCTAAGCTTATTCTGTGCCCCATTACTTTCTATCATGTAAGTCCTTAGCCACATTCTTGTACAAACAAATCTAAAATTTCCCAAATTTTGATCCCTACTCTACAAAAAATTCCCAACTTCAAAAATCATCAAAAAATTGAAAGAAGATTCCTTTTGTAGTAGATTGTAGAAAGCTTAGTTAATCAATTAGTCTAGTAGTGCCGTTGTCGGTAGGCAGAGACTACGGCCAGTCAATGTACGCCAAATGTGGTATGGAAACGAATCATAAGGGATAATGAGCTGCCCAGTAGAAAAATTTCACTCAGCCAGCAATGCTTGAAGAGGCAGCATTGTCAACTAATGTTTTGTTTATTGTTTAGTGTTTTTAGTTGTGATTTTCGTGAATTTATTAAAATTTAAACCTCAAAAGACGCTTTTTAAGGAAATCCTTGTTTCTTGAAAATAAGTTACAACATAAGAAAAATGTTTCAAACTTCTAATATTTATGCAACCTCAGAATTTCAGGGGGGACAGTTACACCACTGCCGACGCCCCTGTTTGTGGGGGCTAAACTGTCGTAGTTTTATGATACAAATTATCATATATTGTAAAGCCAATGCCTTAATTTGGGCCTTATTACATTTTGAAGGCATAAATGCAGTGAATGTTAAGCAACATTTTATTGTTTTCTTATCGAAAGATCTGACTGATGAAATGAGGATATTGAGGTTAGTGATAGTGTTTGATTTCTGAAATACACACTAATTTTTCTAGCAAGTATCTATACTAGTTTGATTTGAACACTGACGTATCTTATTTTATTGTTTATTAAAATAGGCTTTCATGAAAGCAATTTAAATAAGCTCAAAGCAACAATGAAGGAAGAAGAGTATCTTAGGGCTGTGGTACATTGTTACAACTCTTATAATTTTTCATTTGATTAAGTAGACTACTTTAAACACAAATTAATTTTTTTTTCACCCTTTAACATTTTCAAATTTGGGATATATTTTTAAATTCGATATTTAGTGTTCAATTTGCATGACATTTCGTGTAACCATGTTGTTTAGAGTGCTTATCTCGAATTTGCCATCAGTTATTTCATAAAATGTCCAGGGAAGGGTCTTCACCCTCACGCGCTAAATTACAATATGTTGTGAATAGTTTATTCACGTACCAGTATTAACATTTTAGGGCAACTTCCATGAAGCTATCAAGCAGGACATTGGTAGACAGGTATCAAAATACTGTTGAAATATCGATAAATTCAATTTTTTATTTCTTTATTTTACAGCTGAAAAGGTTTTTAAATAAACATGGCCAAATTGCTAATTTTTTTATAAAGTGATGCGCGAGCTCTACAGCTCAGGGAGCTAACTAGTTAAATATCGCTTCCAAGTGTGTAGCAATAAAGCAGTTGTTTCCAACCTAGGGATCACAGCGTGTTTTGGGTGGGGTCACAATATAGAGGTTTTAGCTTTATATTTACTTTTTCAAGGATTTTAGTGATTATAGGAAGATTCAAAATTCTAAATGTCCCTTTAAGCAAATAAGAGTACATTTCCTCTAAATTTTACCCATCCCACCGGTGTAGTTAAATGTAGATAGTCCGGGATGGTAGTAATACACAGTGAAAAAAACTAGTACTTGAACGCTTTTAAGTTATCAAAGGCTCCCGATGGCCGCAGAGAGTAAAGTTGTGGTCATAAACTACCAAATATTGGAAGCCGCTGTAATAAAGTAAGTTATATTTTTTAATCTAAAAATACATGATTTGAACGATATCTGCAAATCTAAATTAATATTTTTAAGCTCAATTGGATATTTAGCTCAGATGCAGGTAAACTGAAATAAATAATAATTCAAGTTATTTCCTTATGCACTGAAAAAGCCTTGTAGCTTTAAAAATCCAGGATCAACAAATAAGTTTAAAAATACAGTTGCCTAGAATATCGGTTCAAGGCTTGATTATCACCCCTTAAAAAAACATTTGGGAGCCTCCTCCTCACGTGCCCCCCCCCCCCAACACCACCACCAC
>CABFWB010005715.1:0-30024 GCA_902151455.1 Timema bartmani | reverse complement strand
GAATTATGAACAACTAGTAGCTTATCCCCTGGAACATCCAACATTAGCGAATTATGAACAACTAGTAGCTTATCCCCTGGAACATCCAACATTAGCGAATTATGAACAATTAGAAGCTTCTCTCCTGGAATATCCAACATTAGTGAATTATGAACAACTAGTAGCTTATCCCCTGGAACATCCAACATTAGTGAATTATGAACAACTAGAAGCTTATCCCCTGGAACATCCAACATTAACAGCTGATGATTCATTCTCTCTCCACCAAAATGTCGCTAAACTTCCTCTACATTCAATCTCCCTCATCCCCAACACATTAGTGTAATTATGTCTATGGTCTGAACGGGTACTCTTGCAATGCTAAAAAATATAAAAATGTGTTCTGGTAATAGCTTGTTGTAAAGTAATATTTACTTTGATTATTGGGTGCCTGTTCTTACCTAAGTGCTAGGATTGTTAAATCCAATATTTTTAAGGCTTATTTACCGGTCTATTTGAAACACTTTTGGTGTCAAAGAATCCGATTCCTACTCATAAGACATAAGATAGTATCTTATAATATTATATTTTCAGCGCGGTTTTTAATATTTAATTCAATGCCAATAAGACAATGAATCTCATACATTCATTAAGTAAATTAAAATATTTAAATAAAAAATAATTTAAAAAAATCAAGAACAAAAGTGATACAGTAAGATATTTTTCAAGCTCCAAATGACTATCGGAAGGGGAAAAAAAGAGCATAAAACCCAATTTTGATTTTCTTGAAAAGATAGGAAGGATCCGTGCCACTTCCTTTGCCATCTCCAGCTTCCATTTACTTGAGTGGGTCATTAGTTTGGTAATCAGACAGTAAGCCAGGCGGACATTATGTGTTATGCTAGTTGGTGGTGTTCATACAATCGGTACAGTCAAAACAAAAAAATTTAATGAAATAGACATTTAATCTCAATTTTTACAATGATTAATTCAGTCCCATGAATAAAATTAACGAGTGGAATAATACAAAACAACCAGGCTAATTTAAAATCATGACATTGTATGCAACAAAATGATTTTAAAACAAATTATCGGGATATAAAAAGAACAGGTTTTATATATTATGATTAAACATGATGTAATTTTACTACTTTTATATTTATTATTATGTATATGTCTTTAACGTATTAAAAATATTTCGTCATGTACACCTCATATTATTGTATAGTTATACTAAATTTTAGCCTGATACACTCATTACTTTTTATTTAACATTGGTATTCAAAAGGCATAAAATAGAAAGTATACCCCTTATAACTCGTGAGCTGTAATGAAAGGAAATCATTGAATAAATTTATAGCTTATAGTTATTCATTTGTTAAAATAGTGAAATAAAATTTTGATGGTCGAATAACCTTAAGATTAAAAACTAAATACCAGAAAATGAGAGGGGATAGTAGACTACTTCCGTTATTTCACAACAAGCGACGCTGGCGTCCTTTCCCATTGGCAGATGGGTTTCTCTTCACAATGTTATTGGAGGGCCGTCCCAGCGTCGCGACGCACAACAGCCATTTGAACCAATGGCGCAAGAGGTACTCTTGTGTGTATGATCAAATCAGCAATCAGGTGTTTCACAACACAGGATAGTGGGGTGTGTGTACAATGACCACATCGGTGTAAAAACCTCACTTTTCCTTGACATCAGCTTAACAACATTTGCCGAACTTGGTTGTCTCTCTGACTCTCGGGGAACACACCGCCAGGCTGTATTTCATATCAGTCCTGTGTGGGCTCCACATCAGGGTGGAGAAGTACAAGTCTCCCGGCAGCCCAGTCCAGTGCAAGAATTGATTCCGGTTCAGGCATGTGCGGAAAGATTGCCGGTGACCACGAGAGAAGGGAATGTCTGGAGCAGAGACGATCTCTCCCAAAGTGCCTGCACTGCTTAGAAGCCCTCTCCTCGACTTGGCGGGGCTGTCCTACTTACAAGTCCTTGCGTGTGGAAGGGACTGCACGAGCCTCCAAGGCACGAGGAAGGAGCATGGATGGTCCAAGCGAAGGCCAGAAGCCCTCGGGACACGTGGTGTGGAAGGCGAACATCCTAGCCCCCGCTCCTTGCTCCTTCCTCCCCTCGACTTCACCCCACTAAACAACCTACACCCCTTCGCAACCTCCCACCCCATTGCTCCCACTCCCTCCCCCACCCTCACCTACACCTGAAAGGAGGATACTGCAAAGCTCGAAAATTGCATTGAGCTATTTAAGGGTATTCCGGGACTGGAACCATTGGACTTTTCATCGAGTCTCTTGAGGAAGGTCCAGGAGTCTCCGAGGAGTAACCGTGGCCACCTGGTCATGGAGCATATTATCCTCTACCTGGTCTCCCATGGCAGCGCACCCGAATAGAGGACCCCCAGTGCTGAAGGAGCTCACGGTCGCACTCTGGAACGCCAACGGAGTCGCGGGGAAGAAGGCTGAGCTTGAAAGTTTCCTGGCAAAGCATCGTGTCGACGTAATGCTGTTGGGAGAAACCCACTTGCGCTCCGCAATGAGGTTCTCGTTGGCAGAGTTCATCTGCCATCGGAGTGACCGAGCGGGGGATGTGGGAAGGGGTGGGATGGCGGTCCTGCTCCAAAGGGGCCTTGACCATCACGTCGTCTCTCTTCCTCCCCTCCAACACATGGAAGCAACGGCTATCCAACTGGTGACCTCTACCGGCCCAGTGCGTCTCATTTCCATCTACTTCCCTCCCTACCGCCGGTTCAACCAGGCTACTATGGCCGACATGGAGGTACTGCTTCGAGGTACCACGCAAGTTTTAATCGGTGGTGACTTCAACGCTAAGCATCCTTCATGGGGCTCTAGGATTATGTGCGTTCGTGGCAGATTGTTCCGCGACGTCATAGGTCTACACGGCTTGGTGGCCTTGGGACCCCCCTACTCCCACCCACTTTTCTTTCAATAACATTTTCCTCCCGGACGTCTTCGACTTCGTTGTCACCAAAGGGATCAGAAGATGATTGGTTCTGAAGTTTCAGATCACAATCCCGTTCTTGTGACCCTGGGATGCACAATAAGGTGGGCCGAAAAAATGAATCCACAAATTTTTTTAAATCTCAAAATACAAAATGGGTGGTAGTTGTAAAAGTGAATCGGGTTTTGAGAATAAATTTTCAAAACTCATATTAAAAAATCACCTTTCAATATAGTATAAAATAGAAATTAGTACTTAGACATCTAGAAAAGTATAAATTTTTAAAATCAAGATTTGGATTTAAGTAGAGCCAAGAATCTCAAAAGCCTACCTTAAAAGCCTTTTTAAGTGTAGTAAAAAATATATATATTCTAGTAGGTGTATACGACCATCCCAAATAATCGAAATAAAATAAATAGTATGAGACAACCTTACAAAATTTGTTATGTTGTGTGTTATGGCTTAGAAGATAATTTTTATAAATAGGTTTTTAATAAACTATCCTTAAGTATATTTACTTATAAAAACAAACAAATCATCTTGCTAATTACACTTTAGACAAACCAAACTGTTCAAATATATTTAACACAATTGAAATTTTCAAAAATAAATCATTTGCTTAAAACCGTTTGAATGTAAAATTATTTGTTTTTTTATGTATCATGAAAAACTATTTTCAGACTCTTATTTTAAAATCAATTTTCAAAGTAAATGTTTTGATTATTTTTTCCTATGTATTGTCATGAGTAAACTACCCTTCCATTAATTTATTTTAGATAAATAAATATAAATTTTTATTTGTATGTGATGTAGTATCCCGATACCAATAGTGAACAAAATCGCTAAAGCCATTTTTTTAAATATTTAAATTAAAAAGAAAATTCATCAGTTGACTACTCAAAGCCGAACATTTTCCCCAAAAAACAAGTATACAGCTTTATTGGCAATGTTCACGTCAAAAACTCCCCAGATATGCATTAAAATTAAAAACGTTTTAGCCTTTTTCAAAATAATTTGAATTTTCACAAATCACTAATCAGCAAACTACCCCTTAACCGACACCAAAAGCAATGTTATTTGTCATGTAAAACATCCCCAAGACACCCATTTGGAACTAAATGGTAAGGGCCATTTTTTAAAATATCTCAAGTTTAAAAAAAATCAATCATCAGTAAACTACTCATAAATGAATTTTTACCCCAAAAACAAGTATGCACTCTTATTTTTCATGTCAAACACTCCTAAGATACCAATTTGGAACCAAATCGTTAGAACCATTTACAAAATATTTCATGTTTTTGAAAAATCATTAATCAGTAAACTACCCATAAATGATTTTTATTCCAAAAACAAGTAAATTGTGTTATTTGTTATTCAAACACTCCCAAGATACCAATTTGTAACCAAATTGCTAGAACCATTTGTAAAATATTTCATGTTTTTGAAAAATCATTAATCAACAAACTATCTATAAATGATTTTTTATTCCAAAAACAAGTAAATGGTGTTATTTTTTATTCAAACACTAATAAGATACCAATTTTTAACCAACTCGTTAAGGTTTTTTTAAAAATAGATCATCACTAAACTACCCATAAATTAGTTTTGACCCCCAAATTATTTTTTATTTGTCATACCACGCAATTTAAAGATATACATTTTGAACAAAATTGTTGAAGCTATTTTCCAAATATTTCAAATTTTTAAAAATTTTCAGCAGTAAACTACCCTTAAACGAATTTTTACCCCCAAACTATTTATACAGTGATATTTCTCATATCAATCAAATACTAGACATGCATTTTAAGCCAAATTGTTAGAGCCATTTTCGAAAAACTTGAAATTAAAAAGAATTACTCATCAGTAAACTACTACCCTTAATTGAAGGGCTTTGGGTTAGAAAAAAATTTTTGTGGTAAAACCCTAAAAAATCTAGATACCAAGTTTGAACAAAATTCCACTAACCATTTTAGACCCATGGCCAGAGACAGACAGACAAACACGAGGACAGACAGACACGAGGACAGACAGACACGAGGACAGAGAGAATTTTAAATCTCGTTTTTTGGGTTCATATTAACATAAGATTAAATATTCGTCATAATCTCGAGATCAGTCTTTTTCACGAGCACAATATTTTATCTTATGAAAAAGTAAAATTTCTGGAAAAATCAAATTTCAAAATTGGTTACAAGGGGGCTCAAAACTTTATAAGCTAATACGAAAATCTTATTAGCATGGAATAAAATTGAGGTATGCAATATATCTTCCTGGATAACTGGATAGTTTCTAAATAAGTGGTATCCCAAAATATTGAAAACTGGTTAATGTAAGAGCACGAAATTGATGAAACTAATTTATTTTCTGTGTAGTTGAAACTTGAAATATGACAGGCACGTAAAAGAATAATATCAAATAACGTAATAGGTCTTAAAATTTCCAAATGGGGATATGGTAGTTTATGAGGTTTGGGGAATGAAAGAGTAACCTAAAATCTCTCCAGAAATATTAGAAAATATACCTTTCAATGTGGAATAAAACTTAAATTTGGCACCACATGAAAGTTTAAAAAAATTGAAATTTCAAAATAGGATGAAAGATACGGGTTTGAGGGGCTCAAAATTGCTAAACTAATAGAAACAAAAGCCTTGTAGATATCGTAGCAGGTAGACAGTGTCACTTTTGTTCAGGCAGACGAAAAATAATAATAATAAAAAAAACGTAAAGCTAACTGGACAACAAAAATTTTCATTTGGTTTTATGTGCCACAGGAAATAAATTTTCTTATTAGTTAGATAATGAGACATTGAACATGTAAAAGTTCAAGGAAGTCTCAGATTGATTACGGTTTCAAAGGAAATAGTATTAATGTTATTTATGGAATAAAATTGTGTTAATAACCTGATAAATTCCAGTTACTCATCGAAATGTTGTATTACTCTTAGGTTTCTTGTTTTTCCTCATGTGATCAATGTCGGGAACATATTGCCACCCGTCTTTTCTTATGTCGCTACTGACTTCACCACGGTTGTCTGGGAAATGTCCAGGTGGGCCTTCAGGGACATGTTGCAACCCATCTTTTCTTATGTCGCTACTGACTTCATCATGGTTGTCTGGGAAATGTCCAGGTGGGACTTCAGGGACATGTTGCAACCCATCTTTTCTTATGTCGCTTCTGACTTCACCACGATTGTCTGGGAAATGTCCAGGTGGGACTTCAGGGACATGTTGTAACCCATCTTTTCTTATGTTGCTTCTGACTTCACCACGATTGTCTGGGAAATGTCCAGGTGGGACTTCAGGGACATGTTGCAACCCATCTTTTCTTATGTCACTACTGACTTCACCACGGTTGTCTGGGAAATGTCCAGGTGGGACTTCAGGGACATGTTGCAACCCATCTTTTCTTATGTCGCTACTGACTTCACCACGGTTGTCTGGGAAATGTCCAGGTGGGACTTCAGGGACATGTTGCAACCCATCTTTTCTTATGTCGCTACTGACTTCATCATGGTTGTCTGGGAAATGTCCAGGTGGGACTTCAGGGACATGTTGCAACCCATCTTTTCAAATGTCACTGGGATATTCTCCACCAGCTTCTTTTAAATGTACATCTGTAGTTTTTAAGTTACCTTGTCGCTACCTCCTTGAACGCGTTCCACGACACTTTTTCTTAGTCTTTCAACGCATTGTCGAACTGTCTCTCTTTCATAAGTTCATTTATTTGTGGCCCAACTAAAATTCCTTCCTTTGTTTTATCTTCACTTATACCCGACACTATCTTTATTCATATCCTTCACGATTTTTTCTTGACTAAACCGAGCTTGCTGTGTAATGCGGGTGGAATCACTTTTCTTTCAACTACTAGTTGCTCATGTTGAACATTCTTCTTTCCATATTATAATGACTGTCAAGCATACCTTCACTTTATAATGTTCACCTTTTGCTCGGCTGTCCATTCAAACAAAAACAACCAAATTTGGTGTAGGCTTCTTCAGTTGAAGTCCAAGTTTCAAAGCTACCACCTTAAAATCTCCACGCATATTCCCCCGGTGCTGTTATCAACCAATATCTTCTAACTTTGTGACTATATTTTCGTACCTTAACAGTCTCCTGCATAACAGTGGAAAAAAGCAGGGTCTGTTTACTATCTTTAGGGGTAAATGAATGTATTGTACATACTTAAAAGGCTAGTACAATGCCATGTTGTTACGTAGGCTATTTGGATTCCAACCTCCAGTGGGCTGTTAAGAAAGCAAGCAATGAAAAAAAATTAACATGATACACACACAAAATACCTATGGCTCTAGGTTACTTCTCAACATAATCACCCCCTGAATTGAGACACTTATCGAATCGGGGTACGAGCTTTTGTATCCCTGCATCAAAGAAGGTTGCCGCCTGGGAGCTCAGCCATGATTGGACACCATCCTTCAACTCCTCATTGTTATTGAAGCGCTGCGGTCCCAACCAGGTTTTCATGTGGATGAAGAGGTGATACTAACCTGGTACAAGGTCCGGGCTATATGCAGGGTGGTCAAAAACCTCCCAACCAGGTGTTCATGTGGGTGAAGAGGTGATACTAACCTGGTACAAGGTCCGGGCTATATGCATGGTGGTCAAAAACCTCCCAACCAGGTGTTCATGTGGATGAAGAGGTGATACTAACCTGGTACAAGGTCCGGGCTATACGGAGGGTGGTTGAACACCTCTCAAACAAAGTGGTTCAGCAACGCTTGTGTCCGTGGAGCCGTGTATGGCCGCGCGTTGTCGTGAAATGCCTGATGTCAGCATACCTTGCCCTTTATTCCTAATCACCCTGCGCAAATTTATTAGTGTTTCACAGTACCTTTCTGCCGTTATTGTGGTTCCTGGTTCCATGAAATCAGTCAAAATCACTTATTTCTTATCTCATAAAACGGTTGCCATCATCTTTTTGTTTGAAAAGGTTTGTTTGAACTGTTTGGGGTTGTTTGGTGAGTGTGTTCGCATCCACTGTTTTGACTGCTCTTTGCTTTCGATATTCACAAATTGAACCCACGTTTCATCACCCGTAACGATATGTTCAAGAAATTCATCCCCACCTCTGCTGTAAGGTAACACTGCAAGAATATCAAAAATGATCCCATTTTCTGAATTTTGTTCACATTGGTAGGCATTTTTGGAACCCATCTTGCATAAAACTAGTGGTAGACTAGCCTACCTGTAATAATCTCCTACATAACTGTTTGAGAAATGTGGGGAAAATCACAAGAAAGTTATGAAATGTTGAAACGATATCTTTCACGAACTTTTTTGGTCAAAACTTTGAACAAGTTCATTTGTCAACACTTTGAACAAGTTCATCGGTCACCAATGATCGCTGCCCTTGACCATCTTCATCAAGCACGTCAGTTCCCCCATCTCTAAAGTTTCTACACCACTCTCTGACCCACCCTTCACTCATTTAAAGTTAGGATCGAACACTGTACTCATTCTCCGATGAATTTCAGCAGCAGTTTTGCCCTCAGCGTGAGCAACGATTGCAGCGCACATGCTTGCTCGTTCATTGGACAATTATAACTAACATAAGATGGCCGAGCGCGTGGCGTAGGGAGAGACATCGCATCACGTGATGTAATTGCGCATGCGTGATCTCTCTATTCCGCTTTCATCGTCAGGTACATTTAAACGGAGGTTGAAATACGGAACGGAAATTTGTTTAATTTGTTTTAATAGCTAAGCCAGATATTTTATAATAAAGTGGCATACCATCTCTTAAGTAATTATAGCTACAGTAGAATCGTCAAACTTGGAATTTAAGTGTCCATTAGTATATTATTTTTATTAACACTTAATATATGGCTATTTTTTCTGTTTTAAAAACTTTTTGATGAACTACTAATATTAAAAAAAAAAGTAGTTAAAAACTATAAAATTGTCTCTTGGAAAGCAAAATCTATTTTCAGAGCATAGCTTCACTTAACACGATGACTCACAGTTCACCCCTCCTCAGAATGGGTACTTTCTACACAAAGTAAGATCCTCGGGCTTGTAAACAATATTCCTCCTACATAAACAAAGGCCGAGAAAGAACGTATGAGTTTGTTTGAAAGTTCCATCCTGGACGGGTTGGAGAGAGAGGGCAGCACGAGTGTGTGGTCTGCACATAATTCTTGTAGCGTGTAATCTATATTCATGAAACTGGGGAGTTGGCGCAGGGTTTAGCAAACACAGGGGGAAGTGGAGAGGCTCGGCTTACAACTCGTTTCCCAGAGCTCATTGTCCACTTTGTTAGTTTAAACTTTGGAGTTTCGTGTGCCCGTTACGTCGAGAGGGTAGCGATACAGAGTGACCGCAGACACCCACAGCTGTATCTTGCAGAGATACACCGTTTGGGATTTAGATAGGATCGTTACAACTTTTACTATTATAACTGTTCAGTCATATGTTTGCAAAGATTTACAAAAGCACTTTTATTTTCAAAAATAATTAATGTGTGCATGTAATAGTTAGTTTAAACACCATAAACTATTTCGTTTTTGAGAACGTGGAAATTTGATGTACTACACAAATTAAGTTTAGATATATTGAAAGTTTTGTGGTTAGCATCATTATTAAGTGTTATTATTATGTTAAAAGATTTTTTTGAAATGATATATGACCTACGATAGCTCTTCATTAGTTATATTATTTATTTTTTGAAAGTTTATTGGTCTCAAGATAATGGCCCAGTGGGAGAACTTTGGGGTGACTTTGTTTGGGAGCTTCATAAAAAAAGGAATAAATTTTGAAAAGGGACACAACTAAACTTTTATAATTTTCATCTATATCACACCATCCTTAGATTAATATAGTTTGAGTTTTTAGTTCTTACAGAACACTTTTCTCATGCATAGAGGAGCTCTCTAGAGATCCCGGTACACCCGAGATAAAACCAGGGCTTTAATACTTGTACAACTTTTTGTATGTGTTAATCTATGTTGCTAAAGTGGGCTGTTTATACATTATTGTTGAGCTCACAACCCTCTACTAGTGGACCTACGTATGAAGTAATCCATATTATTTAAATGTTGATGTACTGATCCTTTTAATATTAGGGGTTATTAAACATTAGTGCATTAATTGAGGTAGATCATAGATGATGTAGAGTATATGGCATGCAAGGTTCCCTTATTTATTGCGCGCTCATGATATCTTAAATGAAATATATACGTGTTTAATCGTTCTATATAATTTTCTATTTTTCCGTGTGTTTTCCCGCACCCTCCAGAAGCCCTTGTTTGTCCTAAAGCCTGAAACTTTGCGCACTTATAGCAAAGACCACGGGACAGAACACACGGAGCCGGATTGTCAGGGTTTTATTCTGAGGGTAGTTTACTGGAGGGGAAAAAAAGAGATAAAATAGATTTTCTCAAATATAGCTTTAGCAATTTTGAAATTCGTATCTAGGTACTGTTTAACATTACAAACAAAATTGCCATAATCATTTTCCCATTAAAATGAATTTGAGGGTACTCTACACTAGCGGAAAAGTTCGATTTTTATCAAGTCTCTGCAACTATTTAAGATATAATACTATTAAAAATAAAAATCTTTAGTTTAAAATATGTTTTTATCAAATCAATGGTGTCCGAAATATAAGTAAATATATTAATTTGAGTAAGGCACTTTGTAAAGGGTGAATTGCAGTGACGTATTCTCTGGGTGTGCTAGTCCTGCGCCACATACCCGTGATTAAATGGACTAGTTTTTAAATTAATTTTTTTCCTGTGCAAACTATGTAAATATCAAGTTTAAATTGTGTATAAATATACATGTATAATGTGTCTATAGATTAATTTAAAAACCCAATATTTGTTCATATTCCAATAATTACTTGTTTTAAGTAATTATTCATCTAAAAGACTCTACTTTCCATATTATGAAGGATAGGGCTTGCTTCTTGATGACCTTGTCCAATGTCTATGGGGTTGTAGCACTACCCCTGCCCCCTCGTCATCAAACATTGGCCAATGAACTCTGGTTTGTACAGCT
Source organism: Timema bartmani (assembly GCA_902151455.1). Taxonomy (NCBI): domain Eukaryota; kingdom Metazoa; phylum Arthropoda; class Insecta; order Phasmatodea; family Timematidae; genus Timema; species Timema bartmani. The sequence goes on along the minus strand of CABFWB010005715.1, from coordinate 19,052 downwards.
CAAGGCTTGCTTCTTGATGACCTTGTCCAATGTCTATGGGGTTGTAGCACTACCCCTGCCCCCTCGTCAATGAACTCTGGTTTGTACAGCTCAAGGCTTGCTTCTTGATGACCTTGTCCAATGTCTATGGGGTTATAACACTACCCCTGCCCCCTCGTCAATGAACTCTGGTTTGTACAACCCAGAGCCTGCTGAATACATATAGCAAACAAAACACTGCTCTAACTATTGAAAAACTTTGATCACACTTATTATTTACCAAGCTAATTTAGTATAGTTTAAGTAAAATTATATAAAATTAATACATTTAATATTTGTAAAATAATAGTATATGTAACAAGCTAGAAATTATACACTAATTAAATAACTATTTGAATTATGTCTATACATTCTAGGCACAAGTATCATAATATATTTGGCTAGTTACCCTTTCAGACTATACACAGGTGGGATAGGTTAGAGGGGGGGTAGAGGGCTACTTTAACTCTTGCTGACAGTGCATCTGTTGCTACTTTAACTCTGCTGACAGTGCATCTGTTGCTACTTTAACTCTGCTGACAGTGCATCTGTTGCTACTTTAACTGTGCTGACAGTGCATCTGTTGCTACTTTAACTCTGCTGACAGTGCATCTGTTGCTACTTTAACTCTGCTGACAGTGCATCTGTTGCTACTTTAACTGTGCTGACAGTGCATCTGTTGCTACTTTAACTCTGCTGACAGTGCATCTGGGTTTTTTTTATTTAGTTTGAGGTATTTATGGAGTTTCAATCATGTTATTTTAGTTGTTGTTAAGTATATAATTTGTTTCAACATTTACTATCGTAAGTGAAATCATGATATCAGCAGAAGTTGGTTTTCAATCAATGATAAGTTTTCTTAGGCTCCACGGAAACATCATGAAAGGAAGCGGAATCGAGGAGCTATGGTCAAGTGTATGCCGAGATCCCAGTTCTCCATCGTATGTCAGGACCGGCTTTCTCTCGATTTCTGAGAGCAAATATTTTCACACTGTGTGCTTTGAATAAGTGTTTAACTGAAAAGTATCTTGAAGTCAAGAGTGACTCTTTCAAGATACTGATGGGTTAAAGTGAGGAGCTACTTAGGAATGAAAGATCATCAGAGGAAGTAGTATCGTCAAAACTATGTGCCCTATCGATGGCATACTAACACCAAGTGTGTGAATAATCAAAATAAATAAGTATAACTGCGAAATCGTGGCTTCAGTTTATAGATGAAGTGATACTGGTCATGGAATTCACCACTGTGGAAAGGGCAGGGAACTGGAAGAAGCATACGGAAATAACTAAACCTATGATCCCTACCTTCCACGCTGCAAGTCACCATTTATACACCAAATATTATTGATTTAAATGAAAATTAACAATAACAACATTTTAATAAATAATATAAATGTTTTCCCAGTTCAGGCATCTCAATTTAGATCAGTATTCAAAGAGAAAATTGTGATTTGTTCGGACCAACAAATAAAGATTGAGTTATTATTTTCTAGCCAAGCAGATATATTTTATTTAGAGATTTACAGCCATGCAGAAAATAACGGGTTCGATGGTGACTAAAAAAGAGTGAAAAACTAAAAATTCTTAGGTGAAAATCGGGTTTTAGTGGAAAACTACAATTTTTTCCGACATCCTGGACCGTTAAAATGAGTGTTCGTTTATCAAAATCTGTTTAGTCATTTCCTCATAATTTCTATTACCGGAAATAGGCTTATCAAATTATTTATAATAAATAAGAAACCTTCCACGACAATAAGACAGACAGAGTATCTGGCGAACGTCAAAAACACGAGACAACTCATAGATATGACATTTAACTGAGCTTCGAAGTGAATTATTAAAACTAGTGTCCTTTGCTTGTATAAAATCTTGCTCCAACAATCACTGTGAATACCTGAAAGTAGAACTGCGATGTTTGCCAATGTGTGCCACATGTCAAGGATTGTCTTGTGAAAACAGTACAGATTTTTCTGTATGATTATTTTGAAGATTACATTGATGAGACTATCTAAAAAATTATTTTCCAATAACTAACTGCGTTACGTTTAACCCATAAGAAAATAAAATGATGATCAAATGTCATGCATACATGCTTCACCCGTTTGCCTCAACCTAATTTTAATTTTTATTTGGATGAATTTTAATTTGAGTTTATATTCTCTTAGTAAAGAACATGTTATAATAATCTCTACAACACTTTTCTTTACAAAATTTTGTTTCAACCACTCGCTATCGACATACCAGACCCACAATGACCACGTTCATGACGTTATCTGAATGGGACAAAAGCTCAATACCTTTTCATGCCTCCAGGGTTGGCCAGATAAAAAAATGACAATGACAAAACATGTAGATAATATAATTAGATGCTTGTCAAATTTTATTTGACATTTTATTTTGTAAACTGGAAAGGTTTTGGGTAAAAAAGGATAAACAAAGAATTTTGGCCACTATTTTCCAAGGGGGCGGCTTGAGCACATTTTTTTTGGGGGGGGGGGATGAAGGGGGCTCATAGGATTTCAATCAGAATGCTAGAGCAAATAGGCCTATATCTACAAACTACCTTACTTGTATGAATATTTTTTTCTTAAATATCTAAAGTGAATATATGGAATAGTCAGTTTCAAGCGGTTTGCCAAACATACTTTAAATTGACGGTATTTAATAGCATACCTCGTATTTTAGGCTAACGTTATCAACTATTTCTCATGTTTCTTTGTGGGAAGGATCCATTTCTCAGAGCAGAACTGCAAATCGGAATAAAGATCGTCTATATCTCAAAGATGCTCTAGGTCTGCCTTTAGGATATAAACTGTCTTTGCACCGTTATCCATCGTACGTACGTCCAACTGACCGATTTTTCAATCAAGCATAGACCATTATTAGCAATTCCTCGTTTGTAGTGTAGCGACAGTCAGACATGTTGGCCTTGATTAGCCACCTGTGGCAGGGTCAGGCCAGTTCAATGGGGCTGGTAGCGCTAGAAAACCACGGCTGACATGGTGGTCTGTAAAATGTTAGTTAAGAAACGCGCGCAAATTAAGATCAAAGGGAAAGAGCACCTCATCACGTCCCATGATACCCTTCTCTTGAACCATGTTTCCAACTGTTGCGAGATAGTAAGTTTTGCCATGTACTTAGCCATTAAACAAAATTGTCCGAATAAATTGACGTGATGCCATCCCAGCTCACCTTTACGTGCGGTGCATTCCTTTGTAACTCATGCATGAAATGAGGACTCACTTTAGCCCGGAAGTAAACATTTCTGGCACATAAATTGCGGTAGATTTCACATTCATCGGAAAACATCACATTTGTGCGAGACAATCCATTTGTAAATTGTGCTAGCAGAGCACGGAAGAATTCAGATCGCAGTTCCATGTCTCCATCCAATAATTCATCGACAAACATCGAGTTAAATGGCCGAATTTTCAAGTCTTTTTTCATGTGATATTGAATTTTTGACTGTGGTACAAGAAATTCAGCCATTCGTTTACGAGTTAATTTCACTGGATATTGTACAATCGAATCAGCGTTGGCAGCACATGTAACCAATCACGTTTTCTTTTGTCAACTCCGCAGCCTGTTTTTAGCACTGCCTGAAGCAAATGCACTTTTTCTCAATCAAGAACTGTCACTTTACGAGGTTGGACCTTATTTAAGTGATCCTGAAATGAATCCATTATTTGCCTCACTGTTTGTACCGTGTGTTGTCATTTACGAACCCAAAGACTTATCACTAACCACTCCTCAATAATTTAAATGCTGCCGCTTACGTCAGCCATTCTGTGGCGTGCTTCACTGAAATATATAAACCTATGTATTGATTACACTAATGAGTTAGGAATCAAGAAGGTTGAATTTTAGAGGAAGTGTAGCCGAATTTGTGTGGAAGGAGAGTAGAAAATAATTTAGGAAAAACCAGCCTCGGTACACCCAACCGGGATCGAACCCCAATTTCCCAGTTTTCAAGATTCTAGTCTATTGCGAGACCAGTGCGTTAGTCTATGCAACCACCGAAGTGGGTAACAACATGTTGAGTACCATTAGGGTACGGGAACTTCTGGGCAACTTATGTATACATTATACAAGTTGCCCGGAAGTACTACTCTTACTTTTAATGTTTTGAAATTTTCTTTTTATATGTTTATGTTTTTAATGCACCAGAGTTTTAAAATGACATATATTTAATGGAGTATTACTACATATCACGATTCTTTTTACATAATTCTAGTTGTTGTTAGAAGGTTACCAGGGATCAACTGTTTGTATACACAATGTGTATGAACGAGTGTTCATACTAACCACGTATTTTACATTGCATATGATTAATTTTGTGCTACTACTGATCACGTGTGATAACACACCATGTGTTTGATGTAGTACTTACCCACCACATGGGTATCACCAAACACAGATTTCACACAACATTATGTGTGATGGAATGTTTTACTGAACTAATGATTAACGTGATATTGCTGTATTTTATGTTTCTAAATACGAACTTAGCGTAGTGTTGCTATAGTTCTGTTTCTAATGGCCAAGTGTTTGAATGAAGGTTGTTTCTTATGTATTGTTACAGACCACTTGTTTGGCTGAATTGCCTGATATAGCTCCACCGGTCAGCTTCCTCCAGGGGCAGAACACTTCTATTTGTTTTAACGGTCGGATGGTTCAGTGCCAGACGAATCAGCAGCAGACTGACTCCAGCAGTTCGGGTAGCAGTAAAAGGGACAGCTCTGTCGAAAACAAAGGTCAGTAATATGAGTAATCAGACACACACACAAAATTAGAGTAGCAACTATCGAAATTATATCAATACATGCTGTAATTTTCTACAAAGTACTAATGTTGCATAATATAAGCACAGTAAAGTTGATATATAGAATTATTTGATTATTATTACCTTCAATATTCTTACTTAATATTAATTATATTAATTAAAAACATATTATATCCTACTCTCACAACACTAAATAGTACAGAGAGAGAGAAAGAGAGAAAGATAGAGAGACGTGTTTATGTATGTACCACCAATGTGTTTCATACAAATTATTTATCATAATGTGACAAGAATAGAAGTGTAATTTTTAAAGTAATGAATGTCATGAAACGTAAGTATATTAGGAGGCTACATTCAGGTAAGGTCTCTCGCCACTATTTTCACTTTCTTAACTCATATAGCACGAGTTCTGGAAGTCAGAAGCTATTGAAGATACTTGGAAAGCAAAACAGAATAACCTTGAATGACTCTAAAAGCTGTTTGAAGGGAATTTGTTATTTCTGTGTAGTACTTTTATTGATTCCTTTCTATATCAAATGTATAGTAAGAGCTGGTTGTAGCCCATGTAATTGGCCACGTGGACTAAATATATATCAAATGTATAGTAATACACTACTTAATTGTGGTTTGTCGCAACTGTAACATTAAATAATGCCGGACAATATCCACCCCAAGACCGTTTCTTGGATGGCTGGGAGGCCTGGTGCCTTAATCCTACCCTCACACAGCAAGTCAAGATACAATCCTGCCCCGATCAGGATATCAATAATTGGCCATGGAATAAGCTTGGGTCTGCCAGTTATACATGAGCTGGGATGTTTCCTGGGTTAATGTTGATATGAATGTTGGTTAGGCAACCAGTAATTTTTGGAAGAATTGAACATGTGTTTTGTGGACTAAAATTATTAACACTGGAACTTAACATTATGTTAACACTGTGTGATGTTTCTGAAATTGCAATCTAATACCACTGATAGGAACATATTTGCGAAAGTGCTTTAGTATCAACTACTGAGCACATGACTCTGAGACAAATTGTGATTGAGAAGCTGAGTCTAGCAAAGCTCTGAAAGGCCGCCATTGAACATTAATATCACGTACATGGACAATGGTAGTAGACAAAAGTACCTGACCCGACACATTCCTTATAAGTGCAATCACTTTTATCTACCTCTCCTTTGTTACTACTAGGACTGGCTTTGGTGTTGTCCAAACTTGAGTCGTCAAACACGCTGCTTGGTAAAGAGTCACCCTGATTGTGTGACTCATCTATTGAGTCACTCTGGAGGAGTGGGTTGTGCCTCTGATTGCAATGTCTACACATACTACTGTCACACTGATGATACACATGACTAGGACATAAGCAATTGTAGCAATGGCTGTGCATGCGAGACAACATTTACTGTTTGTTTACGCTCAAGATTTCTTAACCCCCTTGCTGATTCTCTACTGACTATGCTTGCCTCTAATAGGCCCTCTAATTGTTTGCTTACTATCAGACTTTCGTTACAATACTGTGAAATTAGTGCTGCCCAGGCTGCACAGTAGCTTTCTACAGAAACCGAAAACTTTTGAACTACCTGTAATGCTTCTCCTTTAAGAAACGAATTTAGATAGCATAACGTTTATATCTGCAAGGTCATTGTTTAATGTTGATATCTATCATGATAATTCACTCACGATGTGTAATCATCATCAAAACTAGGTTTTTATCCATCCCTTCGACTTCGGGGGTAACTGGTTGATGTCACGACGACGGAGACGTCGTGGTCAGACACACGTGGATAGGAAAAAGGTCGACAAATGTGTTCAGGCAACGTTGGCCGCGGTGGAACGGAAGGATGTTCCGGCAACGTTAGTCGCGGTGGAACGGAAGGATGTTCCGGCAAAGTTAGTCGTGGTGGAACATAAGGAAGTTCCGGCAACGTGAGTCACGGTGGAACATGAGGAAGTCCCGGCAACGTGCAGACGCAGATGCAAAAAAGCATGCTCTAATGCGCCCTGAAGGGGTGCATGAGTGCAAATTCCAACACATACCGACCAATTGGTCACACCGTGTGGTTTTCTGGTATTTAACTGACGGGTTGTCGCATTTCGCGAAGTTACCGGAACAAACAAAAAAGCATATTATTAATTAATATTAGTTAAGGAAAACAAAATTATGGGGAACCGACTAAGGTTTTTTTAGAGTTACGTGCGGAGACACTACTCTATGGGGGGCTGGGTGAGAGCCTCCCAAACCACTGTTGTCACATCTCGCTTATACGAGCAGGGCTTTGGGACGTCGGTGGCACTCTCCAGGGTCTATGACGTAATTCCCAAGCCCCTGGATAAGAGGATTGGTGGCACCGGGAAGTCTGTCGTAGAAGGACTGCGCCAGCTTCCGGAAGTGGTCTTTGATGGTAGGCATATCCAGGTCTCGGTGCAGAGTCACATTCCGAACGTACCAAGGTGCGTCCACAATGATCCTCGGACACTTGCTCTGGAATGCCTGCAACCTCCTCATATACGTGTCGACCAGGTGGCCCCAAGCGGGACACGCATAGTCGAGGATCGGTCTGAGCAACTGCTTGTACAGTGTCAGACCGTTCCTAGTAGACAGGGCGATATGCCTGTTAAGCAGTGGGCCTATGACTCCCAGCCTTTGTCTCACCTTGCTTAGTCGCTCGGTACAGTGCAGTCGCCAGGTCAGCTTGGTGTCCAGCGTAAGTCCCAAGAAACATCTTCAATAGTTTACAACGTGTAGAGGGTTCCAGTAACTATTTCGAGCACGTCACAATGGCCCTCTAGAAACATCTCCAATGGTTTACAACGTGTAGATGATTCCAGCAACTATTTCCAGCACGTCATCATGCCATGTGTTTGTATATCACGTGTTTCCCTGCCGTTCCTTCTGTTCATTCCATTGATTCTTACTCTGGGGCTTGAGTATTATATAATTACACAAAGCACCTTGAGAAGACAATCTTGGCTTTTCAACTTGTTGGTTGTAGAGTAGATTTTTAAGCAAAATTCTGTTTTTGGACTAGCAATTGCAAATCACTTTTTTAAATTCAGTTTCTGATAATTTAATATCTAGTATAATTCTGCATAGTAAGGAATGGGGGAGAGAGGGAGGACATATTAAAATATTTTCCCTATAAGACGAAGTATCCGTCTTTATCTGTTTATGTTAAGTACTTGAGATACAATGGCACACACACTCACATTTTCTTATTGAGTATATCATGAAGGTAGGCCATATTATGCCCTGTTCTATCTTTAGTAGATCAGAGCTATCTATTTAAAGTAGACGTTTTGTTCCGATTGTATTCATGTAATGGATATAATGAGAATCAGTCATGTTGGGCTTGGAGTTTTTGTTAGAAAGGTCTTTCAATACATGGCAGCTGCCCTGTTTGTTAATTCAACAGAAGTAGTAGTTATCGTGTTGGCGTAATCTGATCTAGATTCTAGTGCAAGGTTGATTCACCCTTGACTGTTCTTTTAATCTTCTTGGCACACCATTTTTTGTGGGTTTGTTATTGGCTAATTTTAAATTTAAGATTCATGAGGGCAATCATGTTGGTTACAGATATGTAACTGTTAGGGTGTAGCTGTAATATTTTACACATACCTTTCGACCCATTAATAGAGATAGTCAGACCCGATCTAATATAATAATATTAAAAATTTATTTGATTTACACTATATCTCGTAGTAAATATTTATTAGGTGCAACATATTTCCGTCTTTCTTTATCTGCAACCCAGGCGAAATCTTCTTGAAGAACAGAGGAGGAGAGACGAGGGATGACTGCAACACGTTACGCGAACATTGTAGGAGCCAAGTCTTCGTAAACAACCCTGTTGGCAAGCAGAGATCACGACACTCGCGTGATAGTCGCCAAGCAGTCTCAAGCGGAGATGACGACACTCCCGTGATAGTCGCCAAGCTGTCGCAAGTGGAGGTGACGACACTCCCGTGATAGTCGCCAAGCAGTCTCAAGCGGAGGTGACGACACTAGCGTGATAATCTCCGAGCAGTCTCAAGTGGAGGTGACGACACTCCCGTGATAGTCGCCAAGCTGTCGCAAGTGGAGGTGACGACACTCCCGTGATAGTCGCCAAGCTGTCGCAAGCGGAGGTGACGACACTCGCGTGATAGTCGCCAAGCAGTCGCAAGCGGAGATGACAACACTCACGTGATAGTCGCCAAGCAGTCGCAAGCGGAGATGACGACACTCACGTGATAGTCGCCAAGCAGTTGGAAGCGGAGATGACGAAACTCGCGTGATAGTCGCCAAGCAGTCGCAAGCGGAGATGACGACACTCGCGTGATAGTCGCCAAGCAGTCGCAAGCGGAGGTGACGACACTAGCGTGATAGTCGCCAAGCAGTCGCAAGCGGAGGTGACGACACTCCCGTGATAGTTGCCAAGCAGTCTCAAGCGGAGATGACGACACTCCCGTGATAGTCGCCAAGCAGTCGCAAGCGGATGTGACGACACTCCCGTGATAGTTGCCAAGCAGTCAGGACCTGTGCTCGCTAAGAGAAAACATATTTTTTTTTATTAATCATCGAATCTGAATCGGGACAGTAACTATTGCACGTCGGTCACTAGATTGAATCAATATTAATCCAATCACATTTTAATCATCCCAGTTCCCTAAGAGCTGTAATATCGGATCGCATATTCACCCTGTTCAGTTCAGAAATAACGCTGAATAAACAATTCATTCAAAAATATTAGTGAGGCCAATTATAGCCTGATAATAAGTCACATCAACCTAATCAGTACAATATCAACACGCAAGAATGGTAAAAAAAAGTCCATAATGAACTATCTTCGCGTGTAGTGAGTCCATGTCACTATATAAGTGGTGCCCTCCACGGGACATGAAGTGTGGACAATGTCACTCACTACAAGGGAGATTTTTCAATTTTTTGGGAGTCCTTTCGTTATGATCTGAGAGACGTATGCTCACTACTAATATAAAGAGACGTATGTTCACTACTAATATAAATACTAATATAAAGAGATGTATGCTCACTACTAATATAAAGAGACGTATGTTCACTACTAATATAAAGAGACGTATGCTCACTACTAATATAAAGAGACGTATGCTCACTACTAATAAAAAGAGACGTATGCTCACTACTAATATAAAGAGACGTATGCTCACTACTAATATAAAGAGACGTATGTTCATTACTAATATAAAGAGATGTATGTTCACTACTAATATAAAGAGACGTATGCTCACTACTAATATAAAGAGATGTATGCTCACTACTAATATAAAGAGACGTATGTTCATTACTAATATAAAGAGACGTATGCTCACTACTAATATAAAGAGACGTATGTTCACTACTAATATAAAGCGACGTATGCTCACTACTAATATAAAGAGACGTATGTTCACTACTAATATAAAGAGACGTATGTTCACTACTAATATAAAGAGACGTATGTTCATTACTAATATAAAGAGATGTATGCTCACTACTAATATAAAGAGACGTATGTTCACTACTAATATAAAGAGATGTATGCTAACTACTAATATAAAGAGACGTATGCTTACTACTAATATAAAGAGATGTATGCTCACTACTAATATAAAGAGATTTATGTTCACTACTAATATAAAGAGACGTATGCTCACTACTAATATAAAGAGACGTACGCTCACTACTAATATAAAGAAACGTATGCTCACTACTAATATAAATAAATGTATGCTCACTACTAATATAAAGAGACGTATGCTCACTACTAATATAAAGAGACGTATGTTCATTACTAATATAAACAGATGTATGTTCACTACTAATATAAAGAGACGTATGCTCACTAAAGTCTGTTCACCGTAGGAATTGTTCTCTGAAAGGCGTTTTTCCCTACTTAGAAATCTACTATATAGTAGTATATTGGTAGGAAAAAAGACCTTTCAGAGAGTAATTCCTACCGTGAATGGAGTATACTAATATAAAGAGATGTATGCTCACTACTAATATAAAGAGACGTATGCTCACTACTAATATAAAGAGACGTATTCTCACTACTAATATAAAGAGACGTATGCTCACTTACTAATATAAAGAGACGTATGCTCACTACTAATATAAAGAGATGTATGCTCACTACTAATATAAAGAGACGTATGTTCACTACTAATATAAAGAGATGCATGCTAACTACAAATACAAAGGAGACTTGCCAATAAATGCAGAGACTTTCCCAGTTCATCTTTATTGACTTATGGGCTGACTTGTTTATATTAAATTTGAGCATCCTTGCAGACAATTTTATTGACTTGAGGCGTTCGCGTAAATGTATGTGGGAGTATAATACATACTTACTTGTACCTTCTTTAATTCTGACCGCCTTTTTGATGTATTTTGTTGTTGTATTATCTGTAGGAACAAAATAATTACCTTTTATGTGTACCTCATTTCTTACTTTTTGGAATGGTGATCAAAAATTTAGCTACTTATCGTAAACGTATAAAAATTAGCAACCATCAAACATTTACTCACACTCTCAAACTATACACATATTTCCATACTGTTCTAAAATATATCGGATCTAAGTAAAAGTGTGAATAAATTAAATGAGATATTTTTTTTTAAAAATGGACAATTATTTCTAGTGATTTTGGACAGACTTTGTAGTCTCATATGAAATAATAAATAAAAACTTAGCCCACTTTCGGTCATTTATATATTTCTTTATTAAAATAAAAATTTGAAAATAGTTATTCTCTAAAAACTTATATTTCATATATTCATGGCCAGTTAAGTTAGGCTCTAGCCCATGAGGTAGACAACAGCTTTTGATGTCCTATTTGGTAAAACCATGTTAATGTGATATTAGTTATTAACTTTTGGAGCTTTTAGGGTGAATAGTTTTTACCATTTCCATTACAAATCAATTATATATTACTAATATACAAGCAGGTGAACAAAACTTAAGTTATTAGGTTGCAATTTATTTTGTTAGCACAAGCTAAACACGCAAACCCATCATTCCATTCTTTTAATTCTTCAAAGGTTTTAAAAAAAATTTCAATCGGTAAAAAAAAAAATCCTGCTCCGTTAGCTTCTGTTCTGTTGTCTATAGTCTATACTAGAAGTGCAAATTCTCAGCCTTCTAGGTCATGTATCGACTACTTTAGGATGTGAGTGACCTGGTGGTCTAGGGGTAAGGTGTCAAACTTCTAAGCTGGGGGTCCGGGGTTCAACTCTTGGTCCCGGCACAGATTTATCTGATTGCCAAACCCTTCCTTCACCTACGACAAGACGTGTATTAGCCACAACTTGTGAATGTGAGGAATGCTAGGCCTCCACCGTGGTTCGGATCCCACGCTAAGATGTAGGTCCTTAATTTCATCTCGCAATCACCCTACCACTACACATTAGCGTAAGTGCGTATAAACCGAACGGGTAGTAAGACGCGGTGATAATAATAATAATAATTATTATTATTATTATAGTAAGAAAAGTAACAATAATGATGATGATGATTTAGGATGGGGGAAGTCAAGTCTATTAGGATATTATAAACATTGCATAGCTAGTTTTATGTAAGGAGATCCCTACCCGAAAATTTCAGTTTACTAGGTCTTCTGGGCATCGACATTTTTTGACCCCCCTCCCCCCTACTCCCCCAGTTTGGGGACCCTAATACTAAGTACTAAGTAGTCATGCACCCTTTTTTGGTTAGTGGCTACAAGCTCTTATGGACTGGATAAAGGACAGATAAACTGGTAATTATTACAGTGTATTGTTTTTAAAATGAATTTTAATCAGAAAAATTTAAAAATTGAAAGTTGAAAATAGAGCTTCGTTAGGTTAAGTTCCGTGATCTATACCATATGGGTACACATTTTCAACTTTCTTTGTCATATAGGGGCTTCTGGAGTGTGCGGAAAGATACACGTGCACACATAAGGAAATTATATATAAGATGAAAGAAGATATTATAGTTCCTAGCCTTCAGAACAATAGTAGAACTACTAGTTCTTCTTCAACTACAGTAAAATCATCCAGTTTCGTTGCTCCATAAAACAATTAAGTGTTTTACTAATCCTATAAACGTTATATTCCATATAATTGTTTAAAAAAAGTTTATTTCGAACTTTTTTTATATGGAGCAACTGAAAAATTAATAAGAAGACTTGTTTGTAGGGGGTCTTTACGTTGTTATGTAGCCTATTGTTCGGACGAGTTATGGGAGGGAAGAAAACTTAAAATTAAACCAAGATAATGAGATAAGTTTGGTCTCTAGAGTGTAACGAGATCGAAATTAAAGTGTAATAAAACATTGATACTTTGGTATAAATATACAATATTCGTTAAAATGTACACATTATATTGAAGATAACTAATCAAAATAATAACCAAGCCTTCAAAACAATATAGAATAATTAATCGTCTGAATAAATGTATCAATATTAATATGCAATTCCTTGCAATAATCTTCATAACCTTTTTTTTACCATTAGATTAATATTGAGGAACGTCACTTTACATATTTAGCATCCTTAGCTCTTAATCAAGAAGCAATAAATTATTCATTTTTGGCAAAGGAAACATTTTTTATATGTTGTGGTTATATATTGTCTCTCTCAAAGTTATTATTACTACATTAATTTAAAATTATTTATACTCATTCCGTTTAATTTGATCAGTCACTCCGAATTGTTACGTGGTCAGAGCTCTTAATAGATAGTTTTTACAGGGGCGGCTGCCCGGGGCGTCAGCTCGAGGGGTCACCAAACATAGCACCAACCTAACTTAACATAACTTGGGAATAATATGAAAATAATTCTCAAACCTAACATAACCTGGGCGTAATAGTGGAGTTGATAAACATTAAAATCATTCCCTTTTTGATACTAATATGAAATTTGAGATAGGGATACTGTACATTTTTTGTGGTGAATAAATTGGGATATAGTGCCATTCTTAAAATGTTATTTTACATTCGCCATCTTGAAAAAATAGTTCCCTAAAACGGTATTTTGCAATTATTTCTTAAACCGTTCATTACATCAAAGTGTTTATGATTGAAATGAAAGAAGAGAACATTGTCTACAAAACATGTTCTAGTAGTTTTCTTTGTATTCCCAACCATTTCCGTATAATCTCAGAGAACATTGTCTACAAAACATGTTCTAGTAGTTTTCTTTGTATTCCCAACCATTTCCGTATAATCTCAGTGAAATGTTTGTAGTACTGTATGATAAACAATTATGGAATTTCTCCTTCACATTATTTTCATGTCACACCTAGGTTAAATAGGTTTGGCATGGACGTAGGGAATTTATTTTTTGGGGGGTGGGAGGTTTTCAAAACTATAAATTGATAACATGATGTTTAAGACTTACTATTAAGCCCTAAGAATTAAGAACACTGCTATTTTATACAATAATGGTGGAACTTTATCTGTGTGAGAGGAGAAAAAGGGAGGGGGGGTAAGAACCAAAAATGTTTTTTCTGGACTTTCTACCCTCCTCTTCCCAAGTTAAAGTTATAAAATTGGAAGCTACTAGAATATTGTCCCTCGTTTAGAGAATTTTTGAAAATTATACTCTTTTAACAGAATTTATTTAGAATAGTGTCCCCCCCCCCAAAAAAAAATATTTTAAAATTTTGCTAACTTCTAGAGGATACTTAGAGTAGTCCTCCTTTGGCAAATTTTTGAAGATTGGACGTCCTTAAAAGCTATTTTAAGAAGCGCTCACAATTTGTTATATATATCAGATTCCCTTGAATCTATTTGAAGTGGTGCTCACCCAGAATTTTTTTGAAATTTGGAATTATCTAGAAGCTATTTGGAATGTTCTTCACCTGTTTTTTTTTCTTTCGAAATTTAGATGTCTCTTGGAGCTATTTGAAGTGGTCTTACACCAACAAATTATTTAAATTGGATGCCCTTAAAAGCTATTTCGGGTTGTTTTTTCCCTATCATACACAGGCTACGTTAGGTTTAGAGTTCTCACTTTTGAGGATTATCCTCATATTAACCTATTATCCCCCGTTATAAAAGGGGCGCCATAAAGCAATCCCACCTGAACGCAAAATTGATATCGGGTCGGCCTTGAGTTGTCGTCACTGCCAATTAGTCAAATTTAGTCAATCATTGACATTCCCTACACAGATCAACAGCTATAATATTTGTTGACACTAAGACTGACATTTACTTTGATTAGTCTAGTTTGTTCAAATCAATGTTGGTAAATATTTGTATTAATTAGATATTGTATGTCACAGTTTGTAAAGTAATAGTTTTAGTTATATATAGTAAACGTTAGTAACTAATTGCACAATGGTTTCAAATACCACTGGTCCGTAGATATATTCATGAGGTAATTTGATAACTGTCATCCATAAATAGTAATAGATGGTTTAAGTCCTTGTCTGTCAGTAATTATATTAGATAACTTGTCCCTATCTTTCAGTTCGAAGGTAAGGCCAGTAGGTATGTGAAGTTTACTAATAAAAGACATCAAAAAACACTGGAAACAAAAAAATCAGCCCTCTGGTATTTTTTTATTTTGTTGGTTGGGCAGGGTCGACACAACTTTTGGTGTGGGTTTCGGGAGATATTGATTGGGGAGCCAGTTTCTGTTGTATTTTAGGAGATGAGGCCTTTAGAGATCACCCCGATGTGTTTTAGGAAGATTAATGAAACCGATATTGTAGAGATACGCTTTACGATACGATCTCTGTTACATTATTTGAATCATAAATGACCGATATGATTGTTGATACTATTGGAGAGGTGGAAATTAATGGTTTACTATTATTGTCATTTATTTTATGAAATGATGTCACAGCATTTAACTGCTAGGTTGAAAGTTAGGGTTGATTAAATGTATTTATAAATATATCTTTATTGTTGAAACGTGTGACTATCTTGACATGATTTTATACATAAAACTATGATATCACACAAAGGTTCACACTAAATACATACATTAACATTGTGACTACTCTGGGTGCCGGTGGTCTTATTATTTAGGATTTCATCATTTATTAACTGAAAGATAATTTTATATGTAGGGAAAGTCATGTTGCTTGAATACAATCTGTAGAAAGAGGCCGAGATTTCTACAATAGGTGGAGATAATATAAATATATATCAACAACAGCTCGAGATAAAAATTACAAACATCTTGCTACACAGAAAATAGTGATTAGATACATTATAAATAGACTTGCCCCTACTCATAATGTGGGTATTAAACAACAATTTACAAACTTGACAACTATATTAATTTAAGACTTTACAAAATGGAAAATTTGATATCTAAGGTTGATCTCCAAACATCTAATATATTATCGAGAAATTGTTCTTTGAAATGTAAGCAAATACTAAAGAAGGTAACAATTTGCGTTTCAAATTAAAATTAAACATTTAAGCCAAAAAATGAAGCTTTGTAATATTTCCAAATTTAGGTTAGGCACAAAAGGAATTCTAAATGATATAAAAAGAGGCTATCCTACCTAAGGTGGTACCGCGCTTACCTAACACTAAGACCTCATGATACTAATACTGGACTCTACATGCACATGAGCTAAGAACTAGAGTGCTGCTATCTAGCGGCATGGTGTTGTATCAACCGCGAAACTCAAACCTCTCAAATGTAACAAGTTAACTATTTATAGAATATATATTTTCAAAGTGGTCGTTTGACACATAAATATCAGTGATTATACTAAACTAGTTATATGTATTAATGTTTTTCCGTCAAGGGCAGTTTAAAAAGTTATTAAAATAAGGGCAAATAACATTGATTTGTGTGTAATTAGGCTTTAACAAAGTAGCAGTTTTTGAGGATTTATTCCCACCCAGCCATTCAAAATTTAGTGAAATTTTGTAGGCTATTTTATTTCATTTGGAGACACACTTTCTCTCCCTGGGTCTCAATGCCCCTGGAAAAATTATTAGTAGTGTCCGTTGAAGATTTAGATGAAATGTATGTTCTTATCCACTCGAGCTACGATACACACCACTGAATCGTTTTGATTGGTGGTGGTGGCGAACGAGTCCCTGCATTTTTCAGGTGTTCAGGTATTTTTCTACCTTCGCGATTTTATTTAACTGGTGGAGATATTAAAACGAATTTTCCACTGAAATTGTTTGCATTGGACACAACTTAATTTTAATTTTAAAACTATCTGGTATTAAATTGTGGACATGAGTTAAAGGAGGTGAAAGGGGATTCCCCTCATCATTCATTCATTGCTGTAACATTAGCAATACAAGCTAATGCTACAAGGAAGCTACCCGCCCCAAATAAACCAATACATATAGACATCCTGCAATAGTAACACTGGAAACACTAGCTAATTTACTTTAATACTACCCACTCCGAATAGTGCTGATACTCATAGACATCCTGCAATATCAAAGATACAAAACTTAAAATGTCTAATATATGTGCTTTACTCACTCATTGTATCTTCTGGCTTAGCACGAGTTCCATGACTAACCTGTTCGCACCGAATTCTATAATGAAGAGAAGTCCTAACAAGCTATGAATGATTCAGCAAAAATATGTTCCAATAGAGGGATCCAGAAATGCACTGATTGGCCCAGCTGGGCAACAAATGGGCCACTCACAATCTTTCACTGCAACTAGCCAGGTGTCCAGTCTACGTGACTTGGGAACGGGCTAAGTTTTACTGCTGACTCTCCAGATGTACGGCCTACGTGACTTGGGAACGGGCCAAGTTGAACTACAACTAACCAGGTGTTTGGTGTACGTGACTTGATGGATGTACCTAGATTCAACAGCCAACTCACCAGGTGTCTAGCGTACGTGACTTGGTGTCAAGCCAAGTTTTGGCAGCTGCTAACAAGAGAGTCCTTTTAGCACGTGTTAGCCGTGTGGCGTTGTAATTTTAATATGAAAATCTCCCACCTATTTATCCATCAACTAGACCTATATAACGAGGGACTTCATCAAATATGGTTGACTCTTACATCCAACACTTCCACGAGAAGTCTTGTTCTGGACTTAAATGTAATCAGCTAGCATACTACTCTATTATATCCAACACAACCACGAGAGGTCCTGGTCTGGACTTGGACTTAATTGCTCCAGGATTGCAATATATATAAATTGTATATATTTTAATGATTATTTAAAATTTAAACGACCTTTAATGGATTTGAGTGTTTTGAACACTTAGATTAATTATGTGATTGAAATCGTTCAGTGTAGGCGTCTGTAATTTCTCACTAGTAGATTTTTTTTTGAAAGTAAATTTGTTCTATGGAACACTTAATGTTTCCTTTTGCCGCTTGGGCGCTAGTCCCTTTGTAAATTTTAGTGATGTTAATAGGTAGCCACTTTTGATTCGTTTTCTAGCTTGGAATATTTAGTTTAAATATACATTTTTATTGCTCTTGTGGTTAACAATAATGGTTTGAACTTTAAAAAAATTTTCATAGTTAATATTTTGTAGACGAATTTTCTATGAAGAAAATTTTAAGGTAATTCATTTTTGTTGGTTTATAAGTTTTAACTTTAACACTTACCTATTCGTTTAGTGAGAAATTACAAGTATTCTTATGTAGTATTGCTTTGTTTTCTATTAAAATATTAAATATTAGCAAGTCGGAATCTTGTCGATTACTTCAAAAGTGGTAGAAGTAATAGTCCCACAGAAGTTTGAATTATGTCGGGAAGTCAAACCTGTGAGCTTTTTATTTGTATCAGAATTGATATTTAAATTTAATCTTAAAATTTAAATGAGTTTAGTCTGAATTCACATTGGTGATTCAGGCCTGTTGTTAACTCGTTTAAAAGAGGCTCTTTAAGCTCTTTGTTACTATAGTAAGGTTTCCAAGGTTTAATGGTTCAAACTATTTAAATATAAATTTAATCTTAATATTTATATTTGTTTAGTCTGAATTCACAATGGTGATTCAGGCGCGTTGTTAACCGTTTAAAAAAGGCTCTTTAAGCTCTTTATTATAATATTAACGATTTTTTATTTTTATTGGATCTCCTCTAGTCTAATTCAAATAAATGAATAATTTACTTTAAGATTGTGATATATACTCTCAAATGTACTGCTAAAGTGCAGTCTCTGCCATATTTACAAGTGTTTCAACACTCTTCAGTTTGCCTTGTGAGGCCATGTATTGTTTTGTTTGTTTTGTTTACCTTGTAACGTTTTATGCCGATAAACGTTACAACAACCGAACGTAAAGCTGTGCAGAAGAACATTATTCAAGACACCTAA
>CABFWB010005714.1:0-33621 GCA_902151455.1 Timema bartmani | reverse complement strand
GATTGAAGGGGCGTATATATACAATTACATCGCATGTCCATTACATCGCGTTTCGGTACAAATACATTGCAGGTCCATCACGTCGCATTTCCCCCACCTCTCTACACACAGATAACCCTACTCTGACGTATAACTAGAGATGACTTGTTGCAAGGATAGTGTGCCTGACTCTCAACTCTAATTCCCACTTTGTAGATAAGGCTAGTTAGAAGGATAGTGTGCCTGACTCTCCCCTCTAAAGCCTAGTTTATATTGTAACACAACATGTTGGCCAACACGATCCCAACAAGTTGTGTTACAATATAAACGTACTCCCAACTTGTTGGCGTTGGGAGAGCCGGTCAGAGAAAAAAGTTGTGTTGGATCATTTATTGGAGATAATAAACGACCAACCCAACATGTTGGCTGAGTTGGGAGGTTCTGCGCATGCGCTATCGAGTTGAATGAGTCTCTAACCTTGGTGAGGCACGTGTTTTATTTTCAGATTAGTTTAACTTTTAAAATCGGGGTTTGCATAATTTTGTGATCATTGAATGGAACAAGGCTAATACAGTTAAGAATTAAATAGCCAAAGCTATTATTTATATTTTTAGTGAGGATTACTCCATCTAGATATATTCTGAAAATTAAATAATGACACGGGGACACGGGAATCGAACCCAGGACCTTTGGCTTAGTACACCAATGCTACCCACTGAGCTATCCAGGATTCGTCCCGTGCCCAGGGTCATTCTTCACTCATATTTTAAGGCAGAACCTATGATGGACGTGTGGAAGTCGTAAAAGCATAAATAATAGCTTTGGCTATTTAATTCTTAATATGCAATCTCGTAGAATTTTAATAATTGTACAAATGGCAGCATAATGCCAACTACCAAGTCGAAGATGGCTGCGCTATCTGATAGCTCGTGATATTAATATAATCACATACTTGTAGCCGATGATTTCCGCACGTCCATCATAGACTCTGCCATTTAAATGACCTCATGAGAGTGGCTCTTACCAAACACACTCCAAACTACAGTATGCTGAAAAATAAACATCCTAAACTTTGTTTTTAAACATTCACGTTATAACATTTTATATTTTATGTTACCCTCGGACAAACATAGTTTTGCCGAAGTTGCCCTTTATCTCCATTCAAGGTTGAGCAGGCCTGCATGAAACTTTGAGTGACGGGCTCACGACTAAACTCTTCTGGCGCTAGGCACTCTTTTAATGGCTCAATATGATTTAACTGAAATATATTTTGAACTACCCAATCGCCCATTGCCTTGGGCGGAAATGTTTAACCCCTTTATCGAGTTACACAATTTCAAAATGTGTAGTCTCTCTATATAAAATAAATATTTGGTTGTGATCTCAATAAAATGATGATAGCAACATAGTCTTAAATCAGTTTTTAGTTTTATGAAAAAAGTATGTTGGTTATGTCATATGTGAAACCTGGCAAAGTTAAGGAATTTTAAAATATAGAATTGCTGGACATCCTGTGATATAAATTATATGTTATAATGATTAGGTGCATTATATTATGGTTAAATAATATTATGGGCCATTGTATTAATTTTTTTACATAGATAAAGAGAACGCAATAGTTAAAACGTTTTAAGAAACTTATTCGAAAGCGATGTCTAAGAAAAAAAATCTACTGTGTTAATTAGAAGGTTTTAAAAACTGCACGCTACTTATAATAAGTATGCAACTTTCTTCAAACGAAACATAATGACTTCGTGACAGCAATAAGGGTCCGACATTTTAAAAAAAAGTTATTTTATTGTACATTTTGAAAATTGGACTGAGTTTAAGGGAATCGTGACAGGCTAAATCAATCTCCTCGAGCAGACACCACCAGTGGCGTAGCAAGGGGATTTTATGATTTGGGCACTCCCTACCCCGTGTGGAAACCAAACTCTTATAAGAAGCTTAATAAGAGCTTAAATAAAAATAAGATTGCAAAACCAATCCTGTAAAAGGGCAGCACTGTAGCGAACTTAACCAAATAAAAGGCAGTGAGCCCCTAATCTAACAAAGGGCAGTTAAACTTGAAGGGCAAAACGTAGAAGTATAACTGACAGACTTTCAATCATTAGTTTAGCTGCTTATCTCATTAAGGAGGTTATCCCTTTTTATTGACATTTGACCAATGTGGCGCGCCTTTTAAATATGTACCTAGGGCCGTTTTAAGAAAATGTGATGCCGGGGGCAGAAAAAATCTAAGGCCCGCCCCCAACCCCCTTTTGTACGGCACTTTTTCAGTTTTAGCACTAAGCCGTAACAATATATTGATACTTTCGGTACTTATGTTACTTAATAATTTATCATGTTTAATGGAATATTGATCAACCCATTGAATGACTGTACTTTATTTAGATGCAAACAAATTAAGTTAACAAAAGTAAATTCCTCTTTGCTACCATTGCACTGTCAGTTTTCAGTTGACTGACAGCGGTAGCACAATGCTGGTGTATTCTACTGAACTGCAGCACATTACTTGAATAACGTAAAGCTTAAGTTACATAAAGTTAGGGTTTTCAGGAATCTGGAATGGAATCCTATCATTAAGCGAATACTTATTGATATTAATTATCTGTAGACTATTTGATGGGAAATTTAAAATAATTGTATTTATTTAATAATTTTTGGGGGAAATATGGCCCCCTGGAATGTGAGGTCCGGGGCAATTGTACCCTTTGCACCGCCCCCCTCCCACCCAGACGTGGCCCTGGATGTACCGTGCTTACATTTATATTTTTTAAAGTGAATACTTTAAACTCATAACATAAAATAACATTAGGATTTCAATAGTTTTTTAATAATAATAATAATTTTATCGCTATTAGATATAAAAAAATTAGAGCTTTTTTTTTCTTTTTCAAAATGACACCTCTATGACACTCCTATACCGATAGTTTCCGTTGTGGACCCCCTTCTCCAAAGCTCCTACCACACCCCGACCCCTGGCTACGCCATCGTGCACGGCCCTTAGTGAGAGTCGCCGGGAAACCTCCAATGAAACATAAATGTTTCTAGGAAACATCTGGATACGAGCACGGACGAATGAACGCCTCAAGTTCAGGAAACAATTCGATTGGTCCATGCCTGAGACTAATTCAAATTTATAAATAATCTGGTGACAAGGTACTCGTCGCTAGTGGGTCACTTTTCAGTACATTCATTTCAATTTTAGTTAATTTCGACCAATTGCGGTTCTAAATTAATGTAATGGGCTTCCTTGTTTAATATTATAATTAACATAGTAATTGAACATTTGTGTTGGCGGTTTTTCTCACGCTCTCGCCTAAAATGCGTCGTCTAAGCTGCGACTGCGGCTGGGGTCGCAGTCTTCGCTCATGCGCAGTTTGAGCTTGCTCTGCGACACGTGTCGCAGCACTGGTGGCGTGAGCACTACTTGCGGCTGGAGTCGCAACGACAGTGCTAGAACTGGAGGTGCTAATGGACTGGCGACTGCGGCTGCATCTTGAAAGACACCCCATGCAACTGTCGCCGCGGTTTGTTGCGGCCGTAGCCGCGTGACTTCAGCCGCAGCTGCAAGTAACTGTCGCGGCTTGGACAACGCGTGTAGTATATTAATTAAAGTTTTACTCCCCCAATGTCACTGATTTAATCACATAAACCTTCACTACAAGCCACATCCACTATAGTCTATACGACTGTTGACTATCGCGACAAGATTGTCGGTTCGAATCTCGGCTGGGTGTACTGGCAGGAGTTCTTCACACGTTAGCGGATATAATATTTCTAATTAAACCTACCATCATCATTGACCTATTAGTGTGTTGGTGTGAATATGCGGACGGGCGGGTGGTAAGACACGCTGCACAAAAAAAAACACCCGACGTCAAGGACCTATTTTTGGTAAACGCTGAATTATTCGTATACTCGAGTCGCCATAGGAAGAGCCTTTTAGAGTAATTTAATTGAAGAATAAATATAGGGTAGCCAACATTGACAAAAGGTCACTACATTTATTTTTATAAAAAGTAACAGTATGCATTTCTAGGCGTATGAGTACATGAAACTATATTAACCTTTTAAACTATTGTGTGAAATTCTTCCTGTGGTGACCAAACTGTTTTTTAATCATTTGATGACTGGGATGTGACCCCGCCGGGATTCGAACCTAAGTTTCTCAAAGGAAACCTAGCTGTTCAGGTTATAGGCGTACTATATGGTAATTACTAATTACCCTTATGGGGAAAGCATGAGAAAGGAATCATTTTAAAGGTAATCTACCCGCATTTGTGTGGAAGGAGGGTGGGAAACCATTTGGTAAAAAAATACCCTCATTAGACCCGACTGGTATTTGAACCCTGATCTCGTCATCAGCAGGCCAGTCTAATAAAGAGAGTGACGCGACTGAATCGGGTGATACACATGTTGCCGAGCACTGTCGCTAAACATCCAACATTAATGTTACCATCTGGTTAGCGTGATAAATTCCCGCACTAATAACCATAATATATTGTTGACCTAAGTGGTTATCAAACCAGTGTCCCTCTGTTTAACGCCCGCCCCTATCTACCGCTGTACCGCGAACAAACACTTCCCCAGGGGTGTTCCGCTGTTAATTGAAAACAAATGAAAATGGTAGTGAGGTTGAGCGTGTCAGGATTACACGCGAGGGGGCTGGGAATTAATAGCGCCGTGACCGCGCGCGCGTCCACAGTCCACACAGCATTATGTCACAGTTCCACCTAGTCCTAAAGTCATCTTTTCCATCTTATGACAAAAACAACACGAATAATCACAGTCTGATGTTAATAAAGAAACTTTGTTGACAATTACGAACGTTAAAATCCAATTCTCACAGGGGGAACATTATTTGACAGAAAAATTACTAGATCCACGTTCAGATATGGATACGTCACTGCAGCTATCACTTTATATATATATATAAAAGTCTTAACATCTTAGCGAGTCTGCCTCCCGAGTTCGATACTTGGCCTGGCTGAAAAATGGATCACTAGGTGAAAGTGGATTTCCCCCTTTCACATTGATAAATTAACGACCGGGGGCTGGGTGTTGTGTATGTTCTAGATTTAAGTTAGTTTATAAGACATTCAGTCGGTCAGAACGTGCACGTGAAATACCTTAAATGTAAATATTACTAATAAAATAGGCTAGTAAAATGTAATTTCTTAGTCACTAGGATTGGGGTGATGTTAGAGGGTAAAGTATGGCTAAATAACACTTATAAATAGAGATTTGACTCTGTCCGGTAAATTTTCAATCTTACAGTTTTCCGCATTGGCGGCTTGCGACGTGCTAAGTAGGTGAAGGGGTAGGCTGGGAGTAGGCGGCACCTTGAGCCCATCAGGGGTAATCTATAAACCACGTGACGCTTTTAGGAGGAGGGGTGGGTACTTCACAGTGTTACGTAAAACATATTATATTTAAATTAGCATGTTTTTATCGTTAATTAACACACTTATAAACAACTTCCGATTATAAGTCGTAATAAATCTGAGTCTCCTATTTTAATGTTACAAAAGTTTCCCTATTAAATAATGACATCCACTTTTGATGTGAAAAGTTACGTAACACTGGTTGGAGGGGGAGAGGGGTTAGGCTAGTTTACTTGGTGTTATGTGAGTGGTTCAGAGGAGGGGGAGGTGGTATAAAGGTAAGAAAATATTGTTACGTTGTTTGAGGATGACCACTTATAGTCTTATACAGTAATATTACTTTTGTCTAAGAGAGTCCTAATTTATAAATGACTGGCATTTATTATTTTCTGTACCGGCCTGAAGAATGCCTCACTAGTGATGTTACATTGTGGAAGCCCTCACACAAAATGGCACGGCCATTCGACAAGCAAGCCTCTCTGAGAATGATAAATACCTTGTGAGGCTATAATGTTTTGGTAATGATTGTAATATAGTGAGGGAAGCTGAACTAGAGTTTATCTTATTTGTAAATACCTTCAGAATTAACTACCGCTTCTCTTTCCAACATGTTCTATTTTTAACTTATCCCTGTGTAATTTTCGCACTGGAGTGTTTAACTTTGACTCTGACTCTGACCCTAGCCCAAGAAATTGAGACTCCAGTTCGCAAAGATACAAAGGCTTTTGTTTTTAAAATAATCTACATACAAAGCTTGTCCAGTGGAAGGCTCATGTAGTATTGCCCACGGTAGTTTGACGAGGGGCGCTATATGGCGTACCTCCAGTGGAAGGCTCATGTAGTATTGCCCACGGTAGTTTGACGAGGGGTGCTCTATGGCGTACCTCCAGTGGAAGGTTCATGTAGTATTGCCCACGGTAGTTGGGTGAAGGGCGCTATATGGCGTACCTCCAGTGGAAGGCTCATGTAGTATTGCCCACGGTGGCTTGGAGCGGCGCAGCGAGCTCTAGTGGGCGACAAGCTTACAGGTGCTTTATTTTGTAGTTAAAACCTTTACTAGGCGCTCTTTTCTTGTTTGTTACTACTGTATAATTCCACCCACAGTGGACCCATGGACGACGTCTCTCTTATCTGGTTACACGAACTATCTCATATGAATGTAATGAGGTGACGTTCCTATTTAGGACTAATTAATAACCACTGGTAGCTTAGAACCTGGAACATCCAACATTAACAAATTATGAACCACTGATAAATTGGTTCTTAGGTTATCAAATTATATTTTGTTTCGAGCCACTCGCAACCTTCTCACTTAAAATCTCCTTTTTAATTATTTACGGAAGCCGGGATTCAAACCAAAATTCTATGTGGTGTAACTTAGTTTGTGACCAGCTCTAATAACTGTGTAGTTATTGTGTCTTTAATAAATATTAATAATAAACGATAGTTACATACATTACAAATAAACGTTTGTTATGAGTTTATTACGTACCTGGAGGCCTCGTAAATTTTGGTTTTCGTTTATTCGAGGTATTTAACGTGCACTTTCTGAACCGACTGATTATATCAGCACACAACTTGTACTAACTTAAATCTAGGACAGACAGAACACACAGCCCCGGCCGCTAATTCACCACTGCTAAAGAAGGAAACGCACATTTTTCGGCCATTTCAGGAATCAAACCCGGGGCCCTTAGCTCAGTAGACAAACACGCTACTGACTGAGTTAAGGTGTCGGACCTATATAATCAAATGTTTGATCTATTTAAGTTGGCACTGATTTTTACTTGATTTCACGTGTTTGTCCTTTTCTTGGTTTTGATGGGCGTTGCTTTAGCCATGTTCAATAAACACGAAAAATTAATATAATCTTTGAAAAGGTTATATGCTAGAAAAACTGTAGTTCTCATAAATAGGGACCGAATTTTGCCTATTTGCCTTTTTTATTTGAGCGTAAAACATAGGCAGTTGAGAAAAATATATAAGCATTTCATGTTATTACGAGCGCAATATGTTAATTTTACAGTCGTGTTTGTTTTGGCCTCTCTTTGTTTCCTACAGTATGAATTTCTTCCCGAACAACATGCCATTGCGGGAAATGGAAAATTTGAGATTTTGTTTTCTTGACATCGTCTGGAGTAGAACGAAGTTTTCAAATAAAACAAATCCGACAATAGATCAAATTTCACTACTGGACATCTAGAAAAGTATCTAGGGATTAACAGAAATGTAACCGGCCCCATGGTAATGTGTTACTAGTCAGAGTGCCTGGCTGCCGACCTAGAGGTCCTTGGTTCGATCTTAAGTTTTGTTTAAAACTTCATTGTCTCCATCCAGTCATTCATTATCATCACCTCATCTTATCGGGACATGGAAAGAGCCTCCACGGAATGGATGTACGATTAGTACATTCGGACGTCCTCTGGGTAGGGATGTGAAAAAAGTATCGATACTTTACTAATATTGATATTTTCCTGTCGATACTAGTATTTTTTTACTCGGTACTTTTTTCCCGATACTTTTACTGATATTAGAACTCACACTTCGGTATAGGATCGGTATCGGAAGAAACAATTTTTTTGTTATCTTCACTCATGCTGGGAATGTTTACTAGGGTGAACAACAAATGACACTATTTCTCAATTCTCACTCATTTTCTGCCTGACAAACAAGACGCAACTCCAGCATTCAATCTCTTTTAGCTCGTCATAACTCATAGCTGTTCTTTCATCTTTGTGTATCAATACAGTCTAATACCTGGCGGGGTGACTGGCGACCAGTCTATTACCCATTTATCAATGGACACGGCCATCACAAACTAAACAAAAGAAGCTTTTGTAGTCAACTCAAAAGTCCCCCAAGCAGCCGCAGCAGAAAAGTTTATCTGTGTTTCGATACCGATACTTACTGCTATCGATACCTTTCTAGCACGGTATCGAACCTTTGTTTTCGATACCACATCCCTACCCCTGGGCAACGGGACATAACTATTGGCAAGTCCTTCCGTAAACTGAGCTACAGATTGAGTAGCCCAGGAACGCCATTATTATTAACAGAAATATGAATTGCCTGTAAACCCGCCTCGGTGACCACATGTTCTGATCGTAGTTTGAATCCCAGTCGAGTGTTCTGGACCTTTTCCACCCTCCCTCCACGCAATTGTGGCTACATTCTCTCTAAATTCAACCGTTCTCATCCTCAATACATTAAAGTAATTAGTGCATATGCGTGTATTCCGAATGGGTGGTCTTGCAATACTAAAGAAATAAAAATGGCGGTATTCTACTCATAAGACAATATATTATAATATTATATTTATATTGTAATATTTAGATTTAAAAATTAGTCAGAAATCAAGAATAAAAGTGGTACAGTAATATTTCTCAAACTCCAAATGACTCTTGGAAATGGGATAGGAGAGGGGAAAGATAAGATAGTCCAACTTTTGTTTCTTGGAAAAAATAAGAAAGAATAATGCCACTCACATTCCACCCTCAACCCTCTCCGACTTGCGCTTCACTCTAACCTCTCCGGCTTGCACTTCACTCTACCCTCTCCTGCTTGCGCTTCACTCTACCCTCTCCTGCTTGCGCTTCACTCTACCTTCTCCGACTTGCGCTTCACTCTACCCTCTCCGACTTGGGCTTCACTCTACCCTCTCCGACTTGGGCTTCACTCTACCTTCTCCGACTTGGGCTTCACTCTACCCTCTCCGACTTGGGCTTCACTCTACCCTCTCCGGCTTGCGCTTCACTCTACCCTCTCCTGCTTGCGCTTCACTATACCCTCTCCGACTTGGGCTTCACTCTACCCTCTCCGACTTGGGCTTCACTCTACCCTCTCCGACTTGGGCTTCACTCTACCCTCTCCGGCTTGCGCTTCTCTCTACCTTCTCCGACTTGGGCTTCACTCTACCCTCTCCGGCTTGCGCTTCACTCTACCCTCTCCGACTTGGGCTTCACTCTACCCTCTCCGGCTTGCGCTTCACTCTACCCTCTCCGGCTTGCGCTTCACTCTACCTTCTCCGACTTGCGCTTCACTCTACCCTCTCCGACTTGCGCTTCACTCTACCCTCTCCGGCTTTACACTGTCTGGGCTAGACGGTCATTATGTGTTCTGCTAGTCGGTGTTGTTTCCAAATCGGTACAGTCAAAACAAGACATTTCGTGAATTAGACATTTCATCACAATTTTTGCAATGATCACTTCGGTCCGATTAATAAAATTAACGAGTAGAGTTTAACCTAAAAATCAAATTAATTCTAAAAAAGGACATTTTTTCTACAAAATGAGATAAAAATAAATCAGCAGACTATAAAAAGAACAGTATTTATATATGATAGAAAATGATGTAATTTGACCACTTTTAAACAGTTTGTATATTAAACATTATTAGTCTAATTGTCATTTTGTACACGGTACACCTCGTAATTATTATGAATGTCTGGCTAAACTTAATGTCTGACCCATACATTAATTACATTGGCTTAGCAATGGTAAGGTGGTAATACCTTAATACCTTAATAGCGCGGTATGTAAACAAGGAATGTTCTCGTCTGTCTGTCTCCCCTCCCTCGCATGGTTCTATCGGCGGGAAATGCCATCTGTAGCTGTGGAGAGAACACGGGAACAGGAAATGTTTAGATAACGAGCAGTGGCAGTGTTGCCACCTCCACAGCTGTGCTTCGTCTGGTCTGGTCCGTTAAGGGTTAAACTAGAGCTTATATTGCTTCTTGCCGCGTCACTCTCGCATTGGACTGAACTACCGATGTCGAGAAGAGATTGGGGCTCGAATCGCACTCTTCAAGGAGTCATTCTCGCATTGGACTGAGCTACCGATGTCGAGAAGAGATTGAGGCTCGAATCGCAGTCTTCAAGGAGTCACTCTCGCATTGGACTGAGCTACCGATGTCGAGAAGAGATTGGGGCTCGAATCGCAGTCCTCAAGGAGTCACTCTCGCATTGGACTGAACTACCGATGTCGAGAAGAGATTGGGGCTCGAATTGAGGCCGGGTGTATTGTTTTTTCTTTTACTATCTCCAAGCAAATGCGGCTACACTTCCAATGATTCAAACATTCCTAATCCTTAACACACCAGCGTAAATGGTTGTGTGTCTAACCCGAATGGGTAGTGAGGGATGGTGCTTTTAAAAAATGAATATTTGAATTTCTCCTCAATAACTAGGCCACATACATGGTGTACTACCAAACACTCAGTCTTACGGGAGTTGCACTGCTCCCTGAGCCAGGTTGAATCCTTGGTCACTGGGAGCGCTAGTTGCAGTCCTCACTGATAATACAACTTACCATTCTCTTGCCCCCATTCAATCCACAAACATTTTCAGACAAGTAACTAACTAGTCAACTATATTTGAAGGATTGTTTACAACTATACAGTTTGTAAACATTTGCTTGAACAAAAAAATTGTCATTTGTAGTCTGAAGCTCGTTTGGGGAGGTTAGTTTATGGGAAGGAGGTTGAAGCCGCTACCTAAACCTTGCTAGGTGAATGCCAGTTTATTGACAAGTCTATTTTGGTCTTTTCTCAAGTAAACCCATATTAAAAGTGAAATCTTTTTCAAAATACCTCCTTGATAGCGATGTCGTCACTTGGAACTGGACGTAGGGATCCTCATGTTGAAGGACTCGAGCTCTCCCGATGATCGCAGCCATTTTGAATAGAACGTTGCCCAGGGTATACCTTCTAAGTTGGTGACCAAGGGAACATATACCCTTTCGGGGAAAATATCTATGGACCACCGGTAATCAAACCCGGGACGTCTAGATCAATATCCAGGGGAAC
This sequence comes from Timema bartmani, assembly GCA_902151455.1. Lineage (NCBI taxonomy): Eukaryota > Metazoa > Arthropoda > Insecta > Phasmatodea > Timematidae > Timema > Timema bartmani. Next base: position 22,449 of record CABFWB010005714.1, on the reverse strand, counting down.
TGATCACTTGACCAAGAGGCCAGTCTTCCACCTCCTGTACTCACTTAGTTATGACTTTCCACCTACTGTAATCACATAGTTATGAGCTTCCACCTCCTGTAATCACTCAGTTATGACCTTCCACCTCCTGTACTCACTTAGTTATGAGCTTCCACCTCCTGTAATCACTTAGTTATGAGCTTCCACCTCCTGTAATCACTCAGTTATGACCTTCCACCTCCTGTACTCACTTAGTTATGAGCTTCCACCTCCTGTAATCACTTAGTTATGAGCTTCCACCTCCTGTAATCACTTAGTTATGAGCTTCCACCTCCTGTAATCACTTAGTTATGAGCTTCCACCTCCTGTAATCACTTAGTTATGAGCTTCCACCTCCTGTAATCACTTAGTTATGAGCTTCCACCTCCTGTAATCACTTAGTTATGAGCTTCCACCTCCTGTAATCACTTAGTTATGAGCTTCCACCTCCTGTAATCACTTAGTTATGAGCTTCCACCTCCTGTAATCACTTAGTTATGAGCTTCCACCTCCTGTAATCACTTAGTTATGAGCTTCCACCTCCTGTAATCACTTAGTTATGAGCTTCCACCTCCTGTAATCACTTAGTTATGAGCTTCCACCTCCTGTAATCACTTAGTTATGAGCTTCCACCTCCTGTAATCACTTAGTTATGAGCTTCCACCTCCTGTAATCACTTAGTTATGAGCTTCCACCTCCTGTAATCACTTAGTTATGAGCTTCCACCTCCTGTAATCACTTAGTTATGAGCTTCCACCTCCTGTAATCACTTAGTTATGAGCTTCCACCTCCTGTAATCACTTAGTTATGAGCTTCCACCTCCTGTAATCACTTAGTTATGAGCTTCCACCTCCTGTAATCACTTAGTTATGAGCTTCCACCTCCTGTAATCACTCAGTTATGACCTTCCACCTCCTGTAATCACTTAGTTATGACCTCCCACTTCATGTAATCATTTAGTTAAACCTTACACCCCCCTCCATTGACTCGTTTAGGACCTTCCAATTCCTTTAACAATTTTTATCGGCTTATTAATCCTCTGATCACTTTTTTATCAGCTTCGTTTTGATTCTATAAAGTATAATCACTTTTAGATCTGCTTCCGCTTCTAATCAATTGTTTATCAGCTTTTTGCGTTATCTTTATCAGTCATCATGTAACATATCAATGTCTTGTTCTAAAAGAGCTTGCTAGATTCCCTGTGATTTGCTCAATGTGTTGTCGGTCGGTACAATAGCTGCCTTGTAAACGGACAGAACAGGGGCTGAGATGTGAAAGTGTTGACAGTATCAGCGCATATCTGTCTGAGTACTCAGTTGTAAACTTCCAGAGTGGCTGAATAATCGCACTGTAGATTATTGTGCGGCGTGCGTGTTCATATGTAACACTCGGCCAATGGTAGAGATGACAATCACATTCATACGGTCATTCATTTCAGCCTTGTTTTGAGCACCAACTAAGATGAACTATATAAAAGTGTAAATTATGTAAATAGTTTTCGATTTCACGCATACAAACCGTTTTTTGGAAGTTTGAATGGTGCATTCAAAGCAAATATTTATTTTATTTTCCTTACAGATTTTGTTTTTTTTTAACAAAATAATTCTAAATTCGGTATCTCGCTGGCCAGGTGAATCCGCTAGTGTGAGGTCACTTTTCGCAATCAGTCGTTTCCGGTATTGTGTCAAATGCGAGATGCGTTTCAAAATTAGGATGACTGACCTTGGGGTAGGGGCGTAAGACTTATCCCCCCACTTTGCAACAATGTAGAGCCTCCAGGGTGTCTACCATCCGGGAAAATCAAGGAAAACGGGAATTAGCCGGGAATTTGAAGTGGTCGGGAATAACGGGAATAAGTTGGGAATTTGGTAAATTACAATGAAAATCCGGGAAAATGTTGTTTTACTCAAAATATGAAATATAATAATCAGTAAATTATAATGTGATTCATACCGTCATTTGTTTCTTTTTAGCTGTGTAATATATTTTTAATTACTAGTAAACAATGTAAGTACAAATTTTAAAAACATGTTTATTTAAATTTTTAAACTTATTATTATTCATAATAAAATATTAATATAAAAACGAGGGGGTAGGGGAGGCGAGTTAGAAGGATGTGACGTACTTTTTTAGTCAGGAATTTTAGGAAATGATCAGGGAAAAGGTTGGGTATTTCATTGGTCAAGTTGAGTAGACACCATTGGGCCTCTCTGGGCTGAAAGTTGTCTGCTTTTTGTGCCAGTTGAAACTGTCCCGTGCAACGGAAGTTGATGTATGTATCACGTCAAAGTGATCAAACTTACTAACGAGGCTGATGAAATATGTTTGATATATTTCTCTTTAACTGTCAAATACAAATCCCAAATGACGTGAATGGACAGTAAGAATATTTTTGTTCGCCGCGCCTTACCACCCGTTCGCGCTAATGACCACGACCACTTGCTGTAGTACAGCGCAGGATTTTTATTTTTACGTTAGGGGGAATCGTGCATTGAAGCTTTTTTTAAAAAACACAATTTTTTCTAAACATAATTAATTCTGTCTTTGGTTTGGATTTCAAAAGGTACTTCCCCCCTTACCTCTTTTCAGTCTTGTTTTGTTTTGATGAGGAGTTTTGGATATGAAGCCCGGCAGAATATGAGAAAATTATTTCTATAGCCCTCCCCTATTTCTTCATCCAAATGCGGGTTCATATTATCTTAAGTCTACCTTTCCTATCCCGACTTAATGTGAAAAGATACGTAAATAGCCTTAATGGGTAATTTGGTGCAGATCATATAAAATAGCAGAGGTGGACAAACGATCTAAGGACTGACCTGTCAATAAACGTTATTTAAGAAATTCAAAAAAAATGTTCAGGCAACATTTTTTAATCACATGAATATTGTGGTTTATTCTTTAGCGCATATTTTTTGCTCTAAACATAAAAACAAAATGCAAAATATGTGCGCGCATTTTAAAATTCATTAGGGATACATCTTTTTCTTCTTCTTGCGTCACAATTGTGGTATACTAATTACTAAATTAGGTGGTTTTATGACACTTTTTTAATTAATTTTTATATATCTCATCAAATAAACGCTAGCATTGTTTAAAGTTTAAAATCTAAAATTGCTATTAGATTATTAATTTGTAGTGAATGCCTTGTGCTAACCATGCTAACACTCCAAGGGAGGGAGGTATGGCGTTGTCAAGTACTACTACTGTTAATGAGCTGGGTGCTTAAACTATAGTCTGGTTTCGGTAGGAAGAACAGTAGAACATTTCTGGATGAGTTACTAGATTGCTAGAATGTATCCCTACGCCCAAACAATTACATATTGATAGACCAAATGTTAAGCAGCTCTCACTTTTGACAAGCAAAGTTTTGAAAACAAAAATTATAATAATAAAAATAAATGACAGTTTTAATTCTTTTTGATTAAAAAATGTTAATGTTAAAAAATATTACTCTCAAAAAAGTTTTGTTTTACCTTTTTTCATGTGTATATTATTATTTAATGGTTAGCCGGTGTAAGCGCTAAGCTTCGTCATCACTTGTTTGTTTATTAAAGATGGCTGTCATTCGTCTCCATCTTCATCTTTCTGTCCCAAGATCCAAGCATGTACACACATAAAAGTAACCTTTGAAATAATTTGTGGAATAGATGTTGTGATATGGGGGATGGGTGGATGGTGCAATAAAATCAATTCGTATAGGTCTAGGACAAGGGGTTTTTATTTAAAAAATATATTAGCTATTTTACCACCCCTTCATACCACTTAAAAAACAAAGAGAATCAATGAAATTACTAACTTTTTAAAATTATAATTAAATTTGGCATTTGAAAACGTTTGTTTTTCAACGTTCAAACAACTGGCTAAAATTGTTATTGCAAAAATGTGTTTTAACCTTGATCCTTCAAATTTTAATTCATATGACGTCATCTTTTCCTAACACCATTATATTGCTAGACTACTAATTAATGGTTAAGTTAAGTTATTGGTAAATACTTTGATAGTAATATTATAATATATAGTAATGTGTAATATTATTATAATATTTAATATTTATTATTTTTATTATTTTAAAATATTTAAAACTAACAGAACCTAACCTTTTAAGCATCAACAACACGAGACTTAGGCTAGTTTTGATTCAATTGTTAGCTCAAAGTTATTTTAAATAATTATGATTTTGGTATATCATTAGTTTCTCCGTATTCCTACAACCGGAATGACGGCGTTAAATAATTTATTATTTCCTATTTTATGTATAAAATATAGTGACATATATGTAGAGCTCTGCGCACCAACCCCCGTTAATATATATCTTGAAGGGCCGCGTTGGAAAATTATCTAATTACAACAATATAGTGTGATTAATAGTTCTGTTGAGTTGTAATCACAGTTTTTCCGCATTATTTGTTTATGTACTAGACCCTTAGCTTTTTTATAATCTATGTAACTACTTGACTTAAACTATGTAAAAGGAAGAAAACTGTGAGCCTACAGAATGTCTTAACTAGCTATTCTCGTTAAAATGTTTTAATACAAAGTTAAACAACTAAAATAAGCTATGTTAATTGTTAATTTCAAAATAGGCTATCTAACGTAATAAACTTATCCTATTTAAAACAAATTTATCTTATTATGTTTTGTATTAATACTCGTCCATAAGAGCTGCAGCACCCCCAACAATTCAATACATATTTTATTTTAATTCAGTACAGTCAACTATAACACATACCAGCAAGGCCGTAGCCAGCCAATAATTTCAGGGGGGGGTTTGGTGGGCCCATCCCCCAATTGACGGACGCTAGAAAAAATTTTAAATAAAAAACTGTTCTAGAAGCTATCTGGTGTCTTTTATGGTACCATAACACTCTAACTGCCGAGGGCTGGGAAAATTTCTAAATATTAAATACCTCTAGAAGCTATCTGANACTAAACGAAGCACGTCATTTGCTAATGTACAGTTGATCAAATACTTAAATAAGTAATAAGTGTTTATTACATTACATTCAAACTGGTCATATAATAAATGTGAGTACTTATGTTTCAATATAGTTGAAAGGAATTAGGTTACATACCAAAGTTGTTAATAATGTAAATTGGGATAAACCCATACAAGATAAGAAAATAATGCAAATTTAAGGTTATGTATTCAAACGTTAAAGAATGTCAGACAAGTGGCTCAAATATTCCAAAACTTGAGACAATATCTTTCAACTTTCACTGGACAATCAGATTCTGCACCCTCCAGTGAATCCAAGACCCTACTTTTGGGAAACCCTATACTGACATGCGATCCAAACAATCAACCCCATCTCCATCAAACCCACTAACATAACAATCCGATTGAATAATGCCGATAGTAAAATATGATGGAACTTGTCGACTTTCGAAAATAAAAAAAATGTATCGAGCGATCAACAAAACACCAAATCCCCGTGATAACTGGCTCATTATTTAGTGGCTAGGAAATCACGGTGCTGATTTCGAGTTGTCCATGTAATTCTACGGACCGTATTGTCGTTCAGCTATATCCCTTGACACGGCCATAGCTTCTAGTTGATGGACAACGGACACCACTCTTCATTATGTTCAGTTAACAAGCACGTAGGGGCACGCGTCCCCCCCCCCCCCCCCCCCCGACTACGGCCTTGCATACCAGAATATTATAATTAATTTCAACATATTTCAGATTTTGTAATTTTTGCTGACAATAATTGTGCGGTTTTGAAGGGAGGTTTTCATGAGCTCACTGTCTAGGCGTCAGGTGTTTAGTATTTAATACACTTTTTATAATTATTTATCATAACAATGATAGGTTTATTAATATTGATTAGATATAAAGAAATAATGAAAACACCAAGTGTCGCGTATGACACTGGTAGGAAGAAGTGAAACTTTTACGTGGAGAAAGCGAGTTTAGTGCAACAGTTGGTGGTCTTTTGGTCAGTGGGTCAGGCACTAAATGTCAAACGGCTGTACTAAGGATAAGGGGACTCTGCTTTTACTGGCTAATAATTTGCCATTGTTGTATTTCTCGATAAAATGCTAGCATAGTATTATATTCTCATCACCATGACAGTGGAATGTACGTCTCACTTGCAAAGAATTCAACCAAGCAAAGTAGACCAGTCTGAACAGCACTTGTCCAGCCGGACTGATAGGGAGAACAATGTCTGCCTATTATACCTCCTCCCTAGAGTCCGTGGCGTGTTCGAGTGGTAGGAGGTCGCGTGTACCTGCGACATTTCCCGCCGCAACACGCAATGCTCGCCACTACACACACATCGTATTGTGAACTAAATTGGCAGCGACAGAAAGGGGTTAAGAGAGAGGGGTTTAGGTTAAGGGCTACACTTTATGTAACCGCAACTTGTCCGTTTGAAGTAATTACACTTTTATTACTGGATAAGTTGACGATACCACTACCATGTTTCGCGAGGCGATTTTTTTTCTGTTGAATAATTAATTTGAAAAAACTCTGGCTTCAAAATAACATCGTTTTAACATTCTTATTTATGTAAATTGAAGATCACAATCCACATATAATAGTCGTATCAACAAATTATTTTAAATTAATAAAAGTCTAATGACGTATATATATATCATATGTATGTAGGCCTACATATTTTGTCCAGAGAATTTTTATTTCTCAATGAGATATAAAGCTGAAAATATATAGGAACCACTCAAGAGGTGCGCAAAACTTTCAAACTGATTTAAAAAACGTGATTTATTGAATCATTTTAATTCATCAGGTGTTTTTGCACTTAAAAATCAAGGAGAAACTATGCTAGAAATTCCAATGTAAACTCCAAAGAGAAATGGCAGATTAACTATTATACAGTTACCTGTTTTCGTAGTTTTGTTTGTTTCGTAAGTAGATAAATAAAGTGTTTTCTTATCAAATAAAAACACACATGTAACGTTCAACATGATTATTTATTCGGACAAATCATTTACTACTATTATTTAAAGGCATCTTGAAAATGAATTAGGGCGGAAGGATACATTGACAGAAATAAGCTGTTTGAGTGAAAATGGACGTTTTCTCACAAGCAGATATTTGCCTTTCTCTGTGTATTTGGTTCATCGGCCTACAAGTGCGTTCTGTTAGTCTAAGAATTGTCGAAGTTATTTCGTATTTGGATACCAGCATGAAATTTGGCACACATTATCTCTATTATGACCTTTCTTAAAAATCGTCGGTACACAACTGAAATCAGTCCCTAGGAGTTTGGGGAGGGGGGCAAAAGTCATAGAAAAATTTGGTTTTGGCTTTGTTTCGAAAACAGCACGTTTTATCAAAATATGTGTTTAACAAATAACTTAATGTTCATCATGCAATAATGATCTATAATAAATGTTAACATCACTTTTTTGATCTGATGAGCCATTAGGCCGAAATATCAACTTATAATACTTCAAAAATATGCAAAAATGCTACGTGCCAACTCCCCCCCACCCTCCTGCTTTCCGCCGTATTTAACGGGTAAGGCATAAAGTGTGAGAGCAACACATTTATTTTTAGGAATAAGATTAAAATATAACAAATTACAATTATAATGTTGTTTAAAAAAAATATAATTGTAGTAGGTTTTAGTTTATGTATGGGGTGTGCAACCCTGTCGCCACTCGCCACTAGTGGTGAATTGATCATCAAAGTGTGGCTAATTTGAGTTGGCCAGCTCTCACAGTAAAATAAACTTTTTCCTGGCGGTGTAACTTGATATTTCCTGCCTATAGTTGGAATCATTCCGCTTTCTGACCAAGTCGTTGACGCAACACTGCCATTCAACACTCCCTTCCTTTTCCAACACTTCGTTTCATCTTTGCCTTCAGACAAAAAGAGTGTAGAATTTTGCACTAAATTGCGCGAGGTTTGCCCGGCCGAAGCCATTCTTTATTTGAACCAGACCTTACAATAAAATAACATACATAGTTATACAAAAACATGTGGAAAATGAATCAGAAGTACAATTTACTGAAAAGAACGAACCTAGTCCATCGAACAATTTAACGAACCTGAATGTATTATACCATGTTAACTATGAGAATATAGAAATAATACATAAGCTGCACTAATCTGCTTAGCATTTGAAGTCTAGGTTATGTTAGGTTTGTTAATTTTATGACAAGCCTAAAAACTAGTTTTAAATACTTTTTACTAAGTTTAAAAAATGTCTTTGAAAAAAGTAACACATAAATCCTTGTCCATATACCGGATGACAACTTGACAGGGAATAATATATAAATCCTTGGCCAGACACCGGATGACAACTTGACAGGGAGTAATATAAATCCTTGTCCTTACACCGGATGACAACTTGACAGGGAGGAATATATAAATCCTTGTCCTTACACCGGATAACAACTTGACAGGGCTTAATATAAATCATTGTCCTTACACCGGATGACAACTTGACAGGGAGGAGTATAAATCCTTCTCCTTACACCGAATGAAAACTCGACAGGGAGTAAGTAATATATAAATCCTTGTCCTTACACTGGATGACAACTTGACAGGGAGTAATATATAAATCCTTGTCCTTACATTGGATAACAACTTGACAGGAAGTAATATAAATCCTTGTCCTTACACCGGATGCCAACTCGACAGGGAGTAAGTAATATATAAATCCTAGGCCAGACACCAGGAGAGTGTAGAAAAGTGACTAGTTTGAATTATCTTTGTCCATCCACCATTCATACAGCAGTATTTTTGTTTAAAGAGGGTATCAACGTCGCTACATAGAGTGGAGGATACCAGAGTATAAATACTTGACTCCAGTCTCTGGAAGGAAATGTTTGTTGCGGCTGTGTCGTGTCCTGGCACTAATAATATAGCCAGCCAGCAGTGAGCGTGCACCTGTTTGTATCATTGTTGGTCATTACACACTCTCTCTCTCTCTATGCTCGCCTTGTAGCCTTTACTACCCTATCACGGGACACAACTTACAACACAACAAAACGTCAACTAATACATTTAATTAAAATCCCTATTTTCAAAACAATAAATTGGGCCGTATATTATCATTGTAATCTTATGTTGCATGTAACCTAAGTGGTCGTCCAAGGTATGGACTTGAGGACGGCTGCAGCCGGCTATTTTCGTCGCCTCTACAGTCACGAATAATACGGCACTAATTTGTTATTCAAAGAACTGCGAGACAACATTTTTATACAACTTTTTTTCGCTGGGTTTTACTACATACCCGGGCTATCAATTTTTAATTGTGTTAGAGCTGGGTAAGGTGGTATTAAAAGGAAAGTCACCCCCACTCGCATGTAAGGAGGGTGGGATGGTAAACACTACTCTGAATACAACCGGCCGGGATTCACATCCCGACCTCCCCATTTGCTGCAAACCAGACTGCCTCTATCGCAGAAATTGAATCCGAGCACACAAGATCTATTTTGATTGTGGTAAAGTGTCATGTTGAGAATAAATAGGACTTGACGTTTTTACCACAATCCCTTCTCGAACTGGTGGGCACGTTGACTACGTTGTCAGTCTCGCATTGTCTGGTTTTACAGTGAAGGTAAGGGGTTTCGAACACTTGCCAGGTGTAATGAGGGTGTTTTAAATATGATAGCTATCCCAGTCTTCCTCTACGCAAATGCGGATACACTTCCTCTAAATTTTATCTTTTTAATCCCTATCCCTTTTCTGAAAATAGTCGGATAGTTCAAATAGGTAATAAGACTAAAAGCATAAAATAAAGGCTTTGATTAGTTAAAGGTAATCTTGCTATGCTCTTTTAATAATGCATACTATAACTGGCCGTTAAAATAGCGGTAAATTGTATTGTCAATTGTTTTTGGAAAGGATTAAGAGCGTGCATCCCATGCCAATCAACTCCGTGACACAGTCGGCTAGACCAACACTATTGCACGGGGATCATTTCTGATCAAACAATAATGGAGATAAATAGTTAATAGAACTTCCTAATATTGAACATTGTTGAAATATTAAATATTAGGATAAAAATTGCATTGAAAAGACAGTTTTTGACCATTTTGAAATGGCTTCACAAATAAGCATTGAGCACACATCTCCATTCTGTCATAATAAGAACATACTGTAGTTATTAACAATAAACTTTGTTGCTTTGTCTCCCATTGTCACCGTGGAGAGTAATCGAGTAATCATTCAAATACGAATGTACTGCACACATTTCTGGCATATCTCCCATACCTCGCACGACCCGGGAGCTGAGTTGGGGCTGCTATCATGAACGCTCCTAATGTAATTGTTATCTGTGTGTTTGCAGGGGATATCCTGAGCGGCGTCTGCTACGTGGGTCTGTGGGATGTGGATGCGCTACGTGGATTTGTATTGGCACCACTGTTCGTTTATCTCGTCCTGGGCACAGTGTTCCTCATGGCAGGGTTCGTCTCCCTTTTCCGCATCCGCACCGTCATGAAGCACGATGGCACCAAGACGGACAAGCTGGAGAAACTGATGATCCGCATAGGTGTGTTCTCTGTGCTGTACACTGTCCCCGCCCTCATCGTGCTGGCCTGTCTATTCTACGAGCAGGCCTTCTTCGACCATTGGATGCTGACCTGGAACGCGGAGATCTGCTCCAGACCAGGTCATCCCAACCTTTACTCGATCCCCTGTCCTGTAGGTGAACGTACCAGGGACTTGGGGCGCAAGCCGGATTTCGAGGTGTTCATGATCAAGTACCTGATGGCGTTGATTGTGGGGATCACGTCTAGTTTCTGGATATGGTCTGGTAAGACGTTACATAGTTGGAAGGAGTTCATCCGCAGAGTTCGAGGGAGAAGGGTCGAGGCGTATGTGTAGCCATTGTATGAAGATTGACTTGAAACTGCTCCAAAGAAACACTAAGCAGGTATTCATTATTAGAACACTAGGCATAATGTCATAAGAAACTAACCTCTAACTTAGAAAACACTGACTGCAATTAAAAATGTCAATTGAATTCTTTTTTAGCAAACTTTTCTGATGATTGGTAGCACACAATCGTCGACAAATTAGGGCCTATATGTTTTAAATTAAGAACATTTTTCTTAGTTAAATTGAGCAATTATTGTTTCACATTAGCATAGTTTTAACTGAGTCATAAACATTAAATTTAATTTAGTAACTATATGTATTTAATATAAATGTTGTGACTAATACTGATTTAAAAACATGTGTTTCTAAAAGGATTATCGAAATTGTGTTAGCTGACCAGTAAATAATAATTTCATGGAGTTTTTCATTCCTTTTCATAAGAATGGACTGAGATCCGGTCTAATAACTATTACTCTTATTATCATTTTAAGTTATGTACAGGCACTTGAGACTTATAATAACAATGTCAAAATCAAGTCTGACAATGGATTTATTGTATAAGTGTGATTTTTAAACAGTGTTATTTAGTAGTTTTGGTTATAATTTTGTCTTCAAGTTATCATGACTGATACTGTGAAAAAAAAATCTACGTTTTTATTGATATTCCAAGGTGCAAATTATTATTTTTAAATAACAAATATTGAGCCTACATTTGGTCAGTTTTTCTGTACAATTATTTAAGGTTAAAAAACTCTTCTTCACATGTTCAAAAAAGAGGTAAATTGAAGCAAAACATACATTACCTGTGTATATTTATAACACTTTCATCTTAAGGGCGGTGCACTTACTTGAAAAAACATTTCACTCTATGGTATTATTTCCTTTAAGAATGGCAGCTAGGTAATCTCAAAACCTCGTAAACAATCCTCAGTTATGTTTAAAAAACATTATTAAAAAAATCCTTTGTATGTTTTTTTTTCTCATTAATTATTTTTATTAAAAACCTTGACATTTCAACTAGAATGTTGTTCAAAGAGAGCTAACTTTATATTTGGTACTTTTTTTAAAATGATTATAAAACTTAAAAGCCATGTTTTTTAATTCCATAGAAACATGTTGGCATCTTTCAGCTGCATTTGTGTGTGAACTGGGGTGATTTTTTATAAATGGCCTCTAATTTTAACAAGAAACCCTTTCTAAAAGATCCTCAACCGAATAGACTAAAAATAAGGATTACAGACACATTAAGAATGTTTATGGCAACAAAGATTATTTTTTCTAATGTGAAGTGTGAACAGATACATCAAACACTTTCACATTGTTCTTTTATCTTATTCTTGAAATTACTATTATAATAACATTTTTTAATATCTGATTATTCTGGTTTTTAGGGAGTTTTGACTCGACATTTAATTTTACCTGCTTCTATCTCACTTCACAATCTAGTTAACATTGATAGTTAGTAATTTCTTTCTTAACACTGTGTGTATTTGTATTAAATTAATCAAGAATAATAGGTACTCAAAATGAACATACAATTTACAAGCTGTTAAGCTGGTCCTACATTCATGCATAGTGCATAACTAATAGTAATTAGTACATAGTGTATAGTGCAGAGTTCTTAAGAAAAATATAACTTTTAATAATGAAAAGTATTGATTAAAGTCTTATTAAATCGATTATCTTTTATTTATATAAATAACATCATAGCAACATTAATTAAATTGTTTCTTTTGAAACATGAAACTAACATAATTTAAGTTGTGCCTTTACTACTAAATCAAATTTAATTTTAATTTAGTTCTGACTTTATTACTGACATGAATACTTTGGTAGACTAATTTTACTTCTCAATAACATAATCAAAAATGTAATGTTTCCCATTTATTTTCAATTATATATATGAAATCATACTCGTTGAGGCTAAAACATAGAAAATTACTTGATAACAAATTAATATGGCGATCACAAGGCATTTCAAACATGAACAGAAGATAAAATTTCCATCTGGTGTGTATTTTAGTGTTTTGTTGGCTAAAGCCTGACATACTCATTGGTTGATACAAGAGCTCTCTATGCCTAAATCCGCGCATAACTTATAAAAAGAGTTAAAGTTAAATCAACTTTATGCATTGTGTACTATTTACTATGTATAGAATATAATTGAAAATAATGTGTTCCAACTTTTTGCACACAATGTGCTATGTGTGAATATAAACCCAGTCTTATCCTCTGAGAAGGTCTGGAGTCTTATATTTTTCTGGAATTTATAAAATCACACCACATGTGCACTTATACATATATTTAGGCCAATGACTGCTTATAAAAGTCACTGCCGGTTTACAATTTGTAATAATGTCTTGCACTATCATTTAGTGGGTATCATATTGTATAATGTTTAAAAAATATTGCGAGTTGTTAATGTAAATATTTGTGTATTCATTGCAAATGATATTTTTGAACATAGATACTATACCATTTATACATAATATTAAATTATAAAAGCTATGACAGTAAAAGTTTAAGGTAGGTATCACTATTTTTTAAATTGCATTTTTAAACATTTTTCATTAAATTTAAAAAAATCAGATCTTACAAATTATATATTTATCTAACATTATGAGACACATCTAGGTTAGTAGTTAAATATAATATAAATGAAACGGATTTAATAAACAATGGTCCAATGAAACTGATATTTATGCTCAAAACAAATATTTGACAACAAATTATTGTATACACATTGGTTTTACAAGTGCCATAACTAGCTTTTCCTGTGCCCTGTACAAGACTTTATTTTTGGGCCACTTACTTTTTTTTTTATGGGGAAACATAATAAAATAAATAAGATATAGCAATTATTTGTAAATATTTTTCGCGTAGGCCTACACAAGGGAAAAAAAAGCTCATTCGCATGAATTTAAAAACTAAAATAATTATTTTAATTATACTTTTCAGGCTTTCATCTCAGCAAATCTATTAATTATATCATCATAATTAATATTTCTATCGATATAATATTAAATCAAAATTATGAAAAGATTGGATAGTTGTTCTTGTCTGATAGTCGATCTTAAGTGTTATTTAATTTTAACTTGCTAAATCTTCTCAGGCCCACTCGACACCCTCAGTTCACCGACATTTGAACTACATGGCGATGAAATTTAAAATGTGAAAATATAATTATTATATTTAACCATTTTTTGTCACTGCCGTTTCACGGCCTCCTTGGTCCTGCTTCCTGTATCTGTATACCTGTTGCACCTGCCTAGTTATGGCACTAGGTTTGACCTACTGTATAGGTAAAATTTTATATGAAAGTTAGTTAGTATTTTATACAGAAATTATCTTGTGTCATAAATAGACATAAAATCTAAAATACATGTGAACATAGTACTTGGATGCTTATTTCTAAACACCATCCAATTAATGAAAAGTTCTTAGTCCTTAATAAAAAAAGGTATTAAAAATTAATTTAATTGATTCATTTCGGAGAAAATTTATTACTATGGCCTTTAAGCACTACATTAATTTTTTTTAAATGTCATGAAATTAAAGGTTACTTAAAACAATTTATTGAGTCCAACTTAATATCCATGATGAAAATATTTTGGACAAGGAGACAATATTCAAAACAAATTATTTTATATAAAAATTATAAATATGCTAAAATTAATTCTTAAAACAATATTTTAATATTTCGAAGAAATTTTGTTCAACAGGTAAATAAAGGTTATTTTATTTATATCTACCAATTAAAAAACAATTTTGCAAGATTTATAATAGAATACGAAAATTGAAATCACACACAAAACTTAACCAACTCCATTCTTAGGAGCTCTTAAAAGAAAAGGGGGAATTAATCACACTCCCTAAGCAATTTTTTTAACATCAAACAATCGAGGAGACTTTTTAGGGGGGCTTCTCTTCATATTTTATCTACTCTTTCTCATTTTTTCATTTTATCTCATTTCTATATAGAGTCGCTGTTTTTTGCAGTCCTCCATTGGGTTTTGTTGTGGACATGCTCATTTTTCAAACTTTTCTCCTTTATGTCTTCTTCAATAGCATATTTACATTATTTATTTGGCCTTACTTGTCTTTGTCTTGTACATCCTCCTCCGTCCCACATATGCTTCACCTTGCCTCCTTATATGTTTGTACCACAACAATAGTGATTCTTGTATCTTCTTTGTCATCTGACATGCTCATTTCTCACCCGACCTTCCCTTGTTACTCCACACACCCATCGTAACATAATTTCTGCCACAAATATCTTGTTTTCATTGGATTTCTTCATAGTCACTGTCTCCAGTTCATAACCAATGAGGTATCATGACAGCTTTGTATACTTTTCATATCAATTTCAAACCTTTCCATCACACAGTACTTCTGACATCTCTTTCCAACTCTCCTATCCATCTTGTATTTTACTAACTTCCTTTTTCACATTGACTTCAGATTTTTTTTTTCTGACACTAGATATTTGAATCTGTCCACTGTTACTGTCTTCATGATTACCTCTTCATTTAAGAACAACTTTTTCTATTACTCCATTATTTATCCACACTGCATATATATTTAGTCTTTTGTCTGATAATTCTGAGTCTTCTTTCTTCTAATGCGTTCTATCTTTACTACTTCTGCTCAGCTTCCTCCTTTTGCAAACAACACAATATCATAACATTAAATATAAAAAGGCTGAGGAATGATTCCTGATTCAAACCAACCCTTAATTTAAAACTTTCTGTTCCTCCCAAGCAATTCCTGTCTGCACATTTTTCCACGTTTCCTAGATCATTTCTCATATATGTTTATAGTATTTCCTTTACTGTGCAACTTCTCCACAGTTCTTGTCTTGGAACTCTATCGTTGGTCTTCTATAGGTCTCCCGATACCAGATGTAGTGAATTCTGTCCTTTGAAGCTCTGTCTCAAACTAAATATTGTATCTGTAGTCTTTCTTCCCAGACGTAAAGCCAAACTGTTCAGCCATAATATTAGCGTCCTCTTTCAGTCTTAAATTGATTGTTTCAAATATTTTCACTGTATGTGACGTAGTTATTGGATTCTTGTACATCTCTCTTCTATTAGATTTTATATTTTAGAAGGGTTGTGAATACATCTTGAATTTTGAATGGGCACCGCTGCACCCAACACTCTTGTTCCTGGGACTATGTTGGTATACTTCTTTTAAAAACAAAGCTTAAGTAATCTCCATTGATACAGTAATTTTACATATATAAAGGAATGCTGCCAACATTATTGGTAGGTGATGTATTATGTTTAACATTTTAAATGCTAAATTTACTTATACTTAGTTCTACTACCATGAAAATTAAAATTGTTATTGTTGTCAAATGTGCTAAGAGGTCTCTATATAAGTTTATTTTGTTAATAATTTATCAATACTTAATGATTAGATGAACATCCTTATACAGAGTCAATGTATATTTGTGTAATATAAAAACAAAAACATGTAGAACAATTCAAACTGCATGTGTTATAAAATTGTGAATATTGTAATATTATACTAGTTCTAAGAACATTAGTGTTATAAAATGTTTATATATAATATTTTTATAAATAAAGTTCTGTAGTTTGTTTAAAAAATATGTTTAAAAAAATACGTGAACAAGTATCATATGTTTCTTTAAAAAACCGACACTGACGGTAACTAAATAGTTTGTAAACTATCTCCTAAATATTTGTTTCTACATTTCTTATTCCAAGTCATACTTTCTTGTTGTATAAAGAAATATCTTAGCTATTAATATTTTATTGACTTTCAAACAAAGTAGTAAACTAAAATATATCAAGCCCTTTCATAACTTATTGAGGAAGGGGGAAAACCCATTTCAAAATTAAATTAAGCTAAGGGAAGAAAAAAAAAATGTGTCCAACTTAATCAAAATTATATACATTTCTGCAAAACTAGGAATCTGTATGAATTTAAAATTATTTAACTGTTCCAGTTCCTTAAAAATAACTTAATTTTGCTTATCGGTTCTGGATCCTGTTCCGGTTCGACTCCCTGAAACTATGAACCTTGATGGTTATTATCAACCTGGAAATATTTGGTTTGAAAAAATAAATGAATTTGTATATGATTTAATCACTAATTTTGCTAACAGTAACTCAGTGAAAGTTTTACATTTCAATATGCACACCATGGGTTTTATTTAAAAATTACTAAAGAGAAAAATAACTGAATATTTTTCTTTCTTTTGCAATAGTATATAACACTAGGTGATATATTTCTTAAAGCTTATGTATTTTCATATTGAGTCAATCATTTGTTTTATTTCATGGTATTTTTTTATTTTTTACATACTATTGATGCTTAAAATATAGTGTATTTATATTATCTTCTATGTAGCTGAGTGTGCAGTGTTGATAATATATTATTTACAGTTCTGTGAACTGATGCACAGTAACCTTACTATAACCATATTTGAAATAAAAGGTGTAAAACAACATCTAGTCGTACATACTACCAACTAAAATTAATGTACCTCAATTGTTAAAGTAATTTATGCTACTATTAATGTATGTAATATGTTTATAACTTTAGAATGTCTTCATTTTATACTGTGTGTGCTAACTCTAATATGCACTTTGAAACTTGATGAGTATTATCATTATTTCTATTTATTACTTAATGTTTGTGTGCAAAAACATGATGGATACTTGTCTCAATATACTGCCTTGTTGTTTTATGAACTATGTTGTTTCTTTTTGTAAAAATTAAAGTAACTAGTAAACATTGTTGTAAAAGTGTTATTTATATGCTCATTGTTGCTCACTACCTAGTGGCATACGCAAGGTTCAAACCCCCTGCCATATCGGTTAACTGGGAACGGTGAACCATCATGGTTACTGTTTAGTTTTACTTCACAAAGCACAAGTTTAGACCAGCCCTGCTCGGCATTGTACCTTTGTGCAGGGTCAGTTTAAGAAAATGTGAGGCCCCCTCTGTACTGCAATTTTTCAGTTTCAGCATTAAGGCGTTATAAATATATTGATACGAACTCTCGGTACTTATGTTACCTAACTCATGTTTTATGGAATATTGTTCAACCCATTAAATGAGTACCTACTTTATTAAATGCAAACGAATTAAGTTAACAAAAGTAAATTCCTCTTTACATCATTGCACTGTTGTTTGTAGAGCAACAGCGGTAGCACAATGGTGGCGTATTCTAATGCACTGGTTCTCAAACTGGGTTCTGTGAGACATTTATGCGTAATGGTGATAAAAACATCATTAATACTTTTAAATTGTTATGCTAATTATTCATAAACATCCAGCATATCTAGTTTAGCTATGAAAATAAAACAAAATAACTTTTTAACACTAACATTATTAATTTCTAAGAAAAAAGCATTAAAAAGTGGATAAATAACAGTACATTTTGAAGTTAATACTATATTATTTTTCCCATGCAAAATATGTAAAACAAATGTAAGAACTAAATTAATTTAGTTTTAGACTTAATTTATAACATTAAATTACTACTCGAATATATAAATTTTATTCAAAGCTAATAAAACTTGTAATATGGTTGTAGAGGGAAATGGGATGAGGCATGAACACGTAAGGAAGGGATTCGCCAATAGGTTTTGTAGCTTTTATAGGGTTCCGTGTGATAAATAGTTAGAGAACCACTGGTATACTGTACTGCAGCACATTACTCGAATAACGTAAATCTGAAATAAAGTTAGGGCTTTCAGGAATCTTGAATGGAATCCTATCACCAAGCGAATACTTATTGCTGTTAATTATCTGTACACTATTTGATGCAAAATTTAGAATAACTGAAATTTATATAATAATTTTGGGGGGAAATGTGGTGCCCTGGAATGTGGGGCCCGAGGCAGTAGCCCCTCCTTTACCAGGCCTTTGAGTCGTGGTATCTGACTGTATTTTAAAATTCAAGTAATTTACAGAGCTGCTAGGATCTTGATGTCTATTTTTGGTCTTTGTGTAACCCTTAAAAAAGGAGTTGTCATTTGAGTGCAAAGAAAGCATATTATTATTTTGGGGGCTCATATTGGTAGGGTAAATAAGTAATACGCATTCACCCATCTCCAAATGCTCTCACTTTATACTGGCTAACTACATTTAAGGTGGGGATGTGGTGGATGTGAATAAAAGCCAACTTTTTGCAGTTTTTATAGCAAACATTTTGGTTAAAATAAATAAAATATCGCTTCAATACAAACATGAGTTTAATTTTCTTCACATGGTATCAACAGTTGTTGAACATCTATCTTGAACATAGCGGCATTGGAGGACAAACTTTTTAAATTAAGAGAAAAAGTTGTCATCAAATTACAGCACATCTTTGATAGATATTCAAGAACTGATGAAGGTCACCATGTGAAGAAAATTAAATTCTTTGTATTAGAGCAATATTTTATTTATCTTGAACAAAAAAAGTTTTGCTGTAAAAACTACAAAATCACCGGCCTTTTGTTGTGTTTCCTATATCCTCACCTTAAGACTAAGAAACATCAACTTGACAGTGATTAAAACAGGGCTCTATTATAGACTAGTCTTGGAAGTCTCTGTACACAAATAACAATCAGTTCATGTCGAATGGGGTATTGGACGACCTCCGAATCTCAACAGGGAGTGGGTTTCCCTTGGCACAAGTTTGACATTTGATAGTTAACACTTATTTATTGTTTAAACAATATAAAAATAAAGGCATACAACTGGTAACCAACTTTGTGAAGTCTGTGTTATTTCTGTGGTAATGATATAAAACCTAAATAGTTGTCCACTGAATTACTACTGGAAACAGTGATGCCTAGCCTAACAATTGGCGGACAAATGATGGACTAATATATTGACTTCCAGATTTTAAAGTGAGTACTATTCAAGATTTTTACTAAGAATAAAAATATAAAAATGTGATGATGCACAGGAAAAGGAACCTTATCTTCCCCAGACTTAAAATTAGTTATTAACATTTCCTTATACAGAATTTCCCGATGAATAAAATAGTGCTTTTAGTTTTTTTCTATCTTTAACTGTTAAAAAGCCATTAAATTTGAAATTTAAGAAATAGTTTTGAGAAAACAGAAGTTTGCTAATATTTAACTCTCAGTACATTTGATATGCGGTCATCATTTTAATTGAAATGGCACTCACCTAGTCCAATTTTTCATGCTGATTTCACCTATGTATATGAAATAGTTGTAGAATGAAAATTTGAGAAGTATTACGGGAATTTGAAAGCTGGTTATTTACAAGTGAACGTGCTTTTATCAGGAAAAATAAAAATAATAATTTCATGTTACATGTGTGTGTGTGTCTTTACTTATATGATAACTTTATTTATTTTAAAATTTTAGTCATATTGTACAACATAACATACTTATAAACAATATTCTTATTATTTTCTATAGTAATACATTCTCCAATAGGTGATGGATGATCCTCTATTCCCTCCCCTAAGGTTTTCCACTGCCCTAATGTTAGTTGGTGGTGGTGTTTGGGCGGCCTTTTTACTTCTTTTCCTAAGTGTCTCTGGTGCATCTATGTCCTCATTGTCACCTTCTATGTCTTCTATAACCAGATTAGCTTCAGCAGGCTTGGGGCATAAAATATATTTTGACTTGTCTGAGAAGTATGGTCGTATCTTTTCAAACAAAGATTTCTTCCACTCATACGACAGACCAGATGGTGTTATTTCTTCAGGGAAATCTTATAATTTTGACTAATCAGGATTTAATGTATTATGAGTAATTAGAGTTATTAGAGGTTTAAAGTCACAGCAAAAAAACATAACCTCAAAATTAATGTTTGTTACATGGATATCTGAAAGATAAGGTCCCATTTCTTAGCCATGGCACAAGTTTATTAAAAATACATTATTTTATTGCATTTACTGCCATCAATTGGGGTATTTTTGAAAAGTAAAGGATTGAAGTTGATTATAAATACTATAGAAAGCGTTTACTATCAAAACTATGGTCGCATGGAGCCATGAACGGCTGGAAAATAAAGTCCCATTTTCTAAACATGAAAGGGGTTTATAAAAATACATTTTACTGCCATCTATTGGTGAAAATTATTTAATAACAATGAGTGGAAGTTGAAGATAAATAATACAGACAGCGTTTGCAACAAAAATCAAATGTTAATATTACCCCTGATACACTGTTTTTCGCTTTATCTTGAAAGTTCCCTAGGAAGATAAGGTACCTTTTCCTGTGCACGCTCACAAATTTATTTGTTTCCGGGTACTTTCAGAATTCGTAATCACTGAATTATTTATTTTCTAACAAAATCCTGATTTGTACCCAGGTCAGACATTCCCTTGGTTGTTCTTGTATCACTGAGTCAAGGAGGCAGACATTCTAGTGTTTGGTTGTTCTTGTATCACTGAGTCAAGGAGGCAGACATTCTAGTGTTTGGTTGTTCCTGTATCCCTGAGTCAAGGAGGCAGACATTCTATTGTTGTTCCTGTATCTTTGAGTCAAGGAGGTGGACATTATAGTATCAGATACAATAATAAGGATACTGCTGAATCTTAGCTTAGTGTTAGAAAGTCTGTCCACTAAGTTAAGCAAGGGCCAATGGGCATCCTTTGCGGGGACAATATGGCGGACACATCCCCTAGTAATCAATTTGCTCAAGAGAAACTAATTATCGGCATAGAAAGATTGAAGTGATTTATTATAGAAAAGTGAGAATCAACATTTGGAGGAATACATGAATGAATGCTTGAGGTAACTTATTTATATGACTTAGTGAATTTAATTTATAATTTACAGTGAAAGTGAGTTCAGAATGTGACATTAAATAGTTAATCCTGCCCCGGGCGAGAATTAAAAATGTATAACTTCAAAAGTATTTTTCTCCATACTCTCAATGAATGTCTGTCTGCGGTCTGATTGTAGTGTCTGTGTTACAATTAACCTAGGGTGCACGGCGAATAGCTAACACATTGTTTGGACTAGTGCCGAGGGGTAATGATTGGACGTGAATGTGTTGAGAACTGTTTGAGGATCGATGGTCGCCATCTGGAGGTTGATTGGACGGGGAGCGGGGTGTTCTGTCTTTATGCCCCTGTGAGAGTCTTGAATCCCGGTGTGTTCTAGAGCTAGTATCCCCATGGACGGATGTAGGCGTGCAACAAGGTCTGGGACGGGTCAACTCAGCCTCGTGAAGAGCTAACTGAATGAAAAGTAACGGCGCCGGTCTAGAAAACTGAGATTAATGGCCGGGGGGGAGGGGTTCTTTGTGTTGATAACACGACACCCTCTAACCGCAGAATTTGCCACTATCTTCACCAACTGACGGTGGCTGCTCGGTCGTTATGGCTCAATAGCGGACTGGCGCCATGGGGATATTTACCCAGATTAAGGCACAGCTTTGCTGAATTATGAGGGGGGAGCTAAGCTCTCGAGCTACAAGATGAACCTGGTGTTATTGTCTCCCTTCTGGCTTGTTGTCTCTCTTCAGGCTCTTTGTCTCTCTTCAGCCCGGGAGAATATACTCTCCTCCGACCCTCATGACCAGACAGACCGGGGAGTCGAGTGTAAGGTGTTCTCACAGAGTTTGTCGCTAACCACACACGACCAACAGACCTGGGAGTGAGGTGGAAGGTGTTCTCA